>VDFB02364741.1:0-41442 GCA_007258455.2 Sequoia sempervirens
TCCCACTAGACTTTGCATTGCAATAATTCTTTGTTCTGCAAGTGAAGCTTATGCATTCTGAGAACCTTGATGGGCTCGAGTGTTACCACTTCGGGGTCCTGTACCTATAAAGCATTCCAATCAATCATATGATTATCACCTGGTATATACTTCTTCAGGTAAGACACATGGAAGACATTATGCAACCTAGCAAGAGCTGGTGGCAATGCAATTTGGTAAGCTACCGAATTCACTTCCTCAAGAATCTCAAAAGGTCCTACATAACGTGGAGCTAATTTTGAAGACTTCCCAAATTTAATAGAACTCTTGTGACGTTTCACTCTCAACAACACCTTGTCACCTACGATAAAATTTTGGGGCACTCTCTTAGCATCAACATAGCTCTTCTACCTATCGTTAGATTCATCCAACCTTTTCTTAACACTTATCACTTGCTCTTCCATTTCAGCCAAATTTTTTTTCCCAAGACTCACTCCATCCTCAAGTTTATCCCAACTTATAGGAGTTCGACACTTTCGACCATATAATGCTTCGAAAGGAGCCATCTTTATTGTGGAATGGTAAGAATTGTTGTAAGAAAATTCCACTAAAGGCAAGTAGTCTTCCCACTTGTACTGTTGATCCATGCAGTACATTCTAAGTAGGTCTTCCAATACTTGATTTACCCTTTCAATTTGTCCATCTGTTTTTGGATGATACACTGAGCTAATATTCAGTTGAGTCCCAAGTGCAAAAAACAAGGTCTACCAAAACCTAGAAGTGACTTGTGCATATTTATTTGAGATAATCTTCTCAGGAATCCCATGATTGACCTAAACACTTCTTGCAAAAATTTCCTTGCTATGACAGGAGTTCCATTAGTTAGATTCCTGCGTATAAAATGTGCTACTTTAGTAAGCTTATCCATAACCACAAGAATGGTAGTGTGCTTATTCCTTGACATAGGCAATCCTTGCACAAAGTTCATACTTATGACTTGCCACTTTCTCTCTGGAATATCATGTGGGTATAACAAGCCTATAGGATGATGATGCCCCACTTTCACCCTTTGAAATTCAAGACACCTAGCCACAAATCTAGCAGCATCTCATTTCATCCCCTTCCAAAAATATAATGGCTTTACACCTGCCAACATTTTCGTCACACTAGGGTGTCTAGAGTACGGTGCTTCATGTACTTCCATACTAGATTTATTAACTCTTTTGAGTCAAGTACATAAATTATCCATTTATACCTAAGTATACCATTAGGTTCAAAATGAAAACCTTCATACCTAGTATCATACGGATTACTAGTGAGTGCTTGCTTAACTTGCAAATAGTACTCATCCTCTTTGCATTTCTGCAATAATTGATCTTTAAAGTCAGTTTGAATTGTCACTATTGAAGTAATATGACATCTTCAACTTAAGGCATCCGCAACCCGATTCCCCTTCCCTTTAATATAACTAATATTAAATTCATAATTAGATACTAACTCTAACCTTCTTCTCTTTCTAGCATTCATATTAGGTTGAGTGAATAGATACTTCAACCCATGATGACCAGTTCTCATCTCAAAGGGTTTCCCTAACAAGTAATGCCTCCACATTTGCAATGCATGAACCACAACTACTAACTCCAAATCATGCGATGCATAATTTTTCTCATAAGGTTTCAACTTTCTTGATTCATATGCAATTACTTGCCCTTCTTGCATTAACACACATCCGAAGCCCTCTTTTGATGCATCCGTGATAACAGTAAAGTCACCCTCAAGATCTGGTACTTTCAAGATCGGTGAAGTAGTCAATTTCTCTTTGAGTAAGTCGAAGGCTTCTTGACACTTCTTTGTCCACTCAAACTTCTTCCCTTTCTTTTGCAAAGAAGTAATCGTAAAGGCTATCTTGGAGAAATTTGCAACAAAACTTTTATAGTATCCCACCAAACCCATAAAACTTCTAACCTCTGAGACATTCTTGGGTACTGGCCATTCTATCACCACCTTGATCTTAGCTGGATCTATTGAAATTCCATTTGCAGAGATCACATGTCCAAGATAATGTATTCTCTTCTAGAAGAAGGTACACTTATAGATTTTTCCATACAACTTATGCTCCCTGTCATTGTAGAACTATCTCTAAATGCCTACAATGCTCCTCCTCATTCCTTGAATAAATTGGGATATCATCTAGGAAAAACAAGACAAACTTATCTAGACAATCCCTAAATACACTGTTCATAAGGTTCATAAATAATGTAGGTGCATTCGTTAAACCAAAGGGTAGAACTATAAAATCATAGTGTCCATATCTGGTTTTGAATGCAGTCTTAAAGATGTCTTCATCCTTTATTCTCAACTAGTGGTATCCATATCTCAGATCTATCTTGGAAAATATGGCAACTCCCCTCATTTGATCAAATAGATCATCAATGTGTGGTAATGGATACTTTTTCTTCACTGTAGCTTTGTTAAGCATGACGTAATCTATGGACAAACACAAAGTACCATCCTTCTTTTTCACAAAGATGACTGGTGCTCCCCAAGGTGAAACATTTGGTGTTATCAACCCTTTAGACAAAAATCATCCAGTTGTGCCTTAAGCTCCATTAGCTCTGTTTTCTTCATTCTATAGGGTACCTTGGAAATAGGTTCGGATCCTAGAACTATATCAATGGAAAAGTCAAATATCCTCCTTGGTGGTAGTCCATGTAATTCATCTAGAAACACATCTATAAACTTTCATAGTATAGGATATCTCTCCATATCTGACATTCCAGTTTCCTCCATTTCACCATCTTCCATCTCTTGGAAGCTTTTTGATTCCAAGTTATCTGGGGTTCTCTTCAAGCTTCTATATCTTCACCGCAAAAAGCTTACATCCCTTCTTCTTATCCCTTAACAATTGCATTGCAGATATTTGACAAATCTTGACCTCTCTAGGTATCCCTTGTAACTTCACTTGGTTACCAAGATCATCTAAGAATTCTATAGTTTTGGCATGGCAACCTAACTTAGCCCTATGTCTCCATAACCAGTTCATACCTAGGATAACATCACAAGATCCTAAAGGTGCAACATATAGGTTCACTTCTGTAGAAAAACAAGGTATATCTATCCTAGCCTGGAACAAACATTGTTCCACCTTTGCTCTTGTCTGGTTTGCATACTCTACATCCCAAGACTTTTCCATGTAACCAACTTTTCTAGATAATTTCTTAGCTACTCTAGGTGAAATGAAATTTTTAGTTGTACCAATATCTATGAGTATATAAATGGGTACGCCAAACAAAATACTTGGAGTTTCAATTAGAGTCACTTGATACTTTGGCTGGAAATCATCCACAATTGCATGTATCTTTTGTTGGAACATTGCCTACTGGGTAGGGAGTGGATTACCATAAGTTCATGACCTAGAAGATCTATTAGGACATTCTCTAGCATAGTGGTCTCCTTCACATGTAAAACATCTAGTATTCGGTCCTCTCTTCCTTGCTGGTTCTCCAAACTTGCTAGAATTTCCACCAACATTGTTGGCATTCCCACCACTAGAACCATTCCTCTTACGTTCCCTTTTTGATTCTTTTCCAATATTATGGAATCCTTTTTCTTCTTGCTTTGTCACATTTTTCACAACTTCCACCTTTGGAGTTGGTTTGTCTTGAGCACCTACAATCTTCTTACGGTTTCTATTTTCCTGTGAATGGAGATAGCCATGAGATTTTGCTCCTATTTAACCACTTTCTCATACACAAGATCCATAGTTGCTAGAATACGAACATCCACCTCTCCTATGATCTGACTATTAAGTCCCATGATAAACTTTCTTATGTAGAAGTGTTCATCCTTTTGGTACATAGGAACATAATGTAGCAGATGGGTAAACTTCTTCCAATACTCATTAACCGTCATCTCACCTTGTCTCATATTCTCAAAATCTGTGGGTTTCTGGTCGAAATAGAGTTGGGGCAACCATCTCTTACGAAAAATTTCAACAAATTCATTCCATGTCAGTTTCAGTGAACTAAGGTCTAGTTCCATCTTTTTATTCATCCACTAGTTAGAGGCTTCCCCTGCTAACTGGTATGCTGCCCATGGAGCTTTGGTAACCTCAGAGTAATTTTGAATCTTGAAATACTTCTCCATTTTGACTAACCAAGCCTCAACTTCATCTCTGCTGGTTCTTCCCTCAAACTTGGGTGCAGTAAATTTCTTCATATCTCTGGAAAGTTGAGAAGCCATTCGCTTCCTATTAGTTTCCTCATATGGAGTAGGTGATTTATCTCTCTCATGATCATGAGTTTGATCATGTTCGTGAGAATATTTTTCTCCCTCATCCTCATTATTCAGAACTTCCTCCTCATCTCTATCCTTTACCCTTCTTTCTTGTCGTAGGTTTTCCAACCTTGCTAAGATTTGGTCCAGTCTAGCTTCAACTCCTACTGGTCCTTGTCCAACTTCTTGGCTTCCACTAGGATTGGTTCGTGTTCTCACCATCTTCACAAGAACAGATTATACCTGAAGGTTCATCCATGTTAGACTAAATCATGTTATCAATTATCTTATGGAAAACATTTAAATAATCATTTCTTTGCACATAAGGAATTCCACATAAGAATTACGCACACACTCTTTGATAAACACAAGGTTTTATTCATTTATCAAGGATCTCAATATCCCTTTGATTACATGGAGTGACCATTCAGGTAGTCAAGTGGAGAGTATCCCCCAGATTCACTCTTAGACACGTGACTCAATGGGGTATACCCTACAGATTGAGATTGTTGCTCATCTCTCATTTGTTCATACCTATCCCAAAATGGATAATAACCTTTAGATTTATCATTTGATACATAGTTACGAGGTACATAACCCTTAGACTCATTACTTGAGGAAATTACAATTACTTCGATTATTGTAAGAACTAGGGTCTCTAAAGATAAATGTTGGATTGACACTTCCTTTCGAGGGAATATCCCTAGAAAGTGATAAAGATTCAGACTTGTTTGGTGAGACAGAAGGTAGGTAGTTGTACTTAGCTTCCGTCTTCATCTTTCTCTTCACATCGCTTATCCAAGAAAGTGTGTGACTGAAGGTTTCAGTTTCGCTTAACCAGATGCCATTGCCATAGTTGGTACCCTCAATTGTTCTAGCGATGACCTCTCTTTCCTTCTTGGCCTTTAGGTAGCGCTCATTCCTAGTTATAGAATTTCTAGCCATTAACCTGAGAGGCACCATCTTGGCACAAGAATTTCCAAACATTAGATAACGTTGGATGGAAAGAATGATGAGCTCATAGGTTCCAGAGCCAAATCTAGTAGCTATGATACCACATGTAACATGCCAACCATTCACTGAAGTAATTTTTTCCTAAGTTTTCACCTTGCGAGTAAATAAACTATGTAACCAACCATTGAAATAATTTTTTTCTTTTCTTTATTGAAAATAAATGAACATAGATGTCATAACAATAACCAATCATTGTTTCCATTCTAATATAACAGTTCTCAAATTACAATATTCCAAAGAATGTGTACAAAGTACATACATAGCTCAACCAAGCTTCAAAGCAATAGATATAGATGGTCTAGGATCTGTCTTTCAAATCTTGGTCTTTTGTCGCCTGTTGAGGAGGAGAAGCATCACTCAGGTGATTTTTTGCCAACCACAAACTCATATGCGGTCCCCCACACATCTAAAATAACATAGATGGCCCTACCCTTCAACGAAGAGATTGGTGGAGTAACATTGTACAACAACCATACTGAGCTTAGTGTTGTGTTCTACATGACTAGAACTTTCAAACCCTACAATTTGGAACTAGTATGCACTACATGGAACATGGTGAAATGACAATGGAGCCAAAGGCAATCACACTACTTTGGCCAAAGTGTTCTCACTCAGTACTTCAAGTGATAGTCATCCTACTCACGTGTACACTACTCAAGCTCGATTTGACTTTGGGGCACAATATTCTATGCATAGGTATTTCCTCCAATGGATAACATTTAACCCCAAAAATAACTATCCCCTTTTCACAACTTAATGGTATTTCTTCTCACAAAGCATAATCATAAGTTACCCTCCCTTTAATTGATAATTAAATCCTAGGTGTATCTTGCAAGCTATCTAACTCAAAATAACTTTAGCAATGAATACTCCCATAAGCTATCCTTTTTTAATCATATCTAGTAAAATAATACCTATGGCAAACAATTCCTCCTATTATGGAGTAATTACAAGCACTTCACATAAATACATAAAACAACTTATTTTCCCTTTCCAAAGCAAATGATATGATTCCCTAATGCAAATAATAACAAGCAGTTACAATACAAAGCATATAATTCCCAATCTTTCACAAATGAAGACAGTTAAGAGAAGATTAGATCCTCATGCCTGTAATGCGCTTAACCAATAGATTGTCTTGTCACTCAGCCTTCCAAGTAGCAGTTTCCTAGCTTCACTTAGCTCTCTCAAAGACAATGCTACACAATAAATCCTTACTCAAAACTATAATATGCACTCACAAGTTAACTCACAGATCTCACTCAATAACTCATAGCTCTCAAAAATTGCAGCAGAATAAGTTTGCAAAAGAATGCATCCCCAAATAAGAGAGCTAGCCTCTCTATTTATACAACAAAAAGAGATATTGCAGCCTACAGAAAAGGCATGAAAAATGACAACAATCTCCATGCAAGTCGACTCACTTCACTTGGCTAAAAGGTGACAACAAACTAAGTACAAACTCAACAAGAAAAGCTACATATTGACCTTCTACTTGACAACAGAGAAAGAATAATTCAATTGTGTTCATTTTAAAATGATGACAGTTGAATGGCAAACCAAAATGGACTTCTACAGGAAATAGAACTTCATAATTTGGTGCCAAGCATGCAACCATCTCCCTATTACTTTGGTGCAACTATTCTCTTAGAATTGGTCTACAATCTACAAGCAACACTTACATAGCATTGACTTAGTCTAGTTTCAAATGGCAATAGATCAAAGAGGATTCAACCTTTAAAATAGCACTCAAAAAGGTGTTATGACTATTTCCAAACTTGTACGTTTACTTCCCTATTCTCAAGCATTCATTAATACTTTATGAGGTTTGGCTTAATATTCTATCGCTTTATATAACCATTCCCAACTTTAAGTAAATCACTGTTATCAATTTAAAGATGACATTCCATAGTATTGACTATGGTCTATTTATCATATCGAACTTATTGTTGCACATTGTTTTGCTTTTGAATCAACCTTTATTTAATGTTATCATATGTAATAATCAACCTTTAAAAGCTTTGCATAACCCATATATAAATTGGCCTTTAAGCATTTATAATAATCGACCTCCAAGCATCACAAATAATTATATATATATATATTATATATATATGCCAATAAGTCACATGTATACATAATAATATTTATATATACACCATGTCAATCAAGTATGAATACATTCGATAGATGAATGAATACAAACAAGTTAACATTCACACAATAATAATAACCATATCAACTATGCGTGTATATATATATATTCCTCTATGTACATGTATACGTACGTATACATACGTTGATACATTTGTATGGAAATTTCCATTTACCAAACATACACAAGTATTGTCATATGTATACATATGGATATATGTATATATCTCATATATATATACGCATTGGATTGCTCCATCAAGCACATACACAATTACTATTGTATTGATAGGCACATACATGTGATATATTTATACATATACACATACATGTCGTAAGGTCCATTTGATAGTTCCATGTGTATAAATAACCCGTTCATAAGTGTGCATGAATATGTCTACCTATGTACCCTCATGTATGTGTTCCTTCATGCATATGGTCTATTGTCGACATGCATATGTATACCTATACATACATCCCACATGTGTTCACCTTATCGATACAAGAATAGTAATTCAAGGAAGAAATCATAAGCTCTAAACATATAAACATCATCCAAGCATGCATTCAACAGTAATTACGACCCTTACTAATGCAAACACATCATACTAAGGATGATTTACCGATTCCCAACACAATAATTGACTCAGCCATTCTACTGTAAGTGTGCGTAAGCTCAGATAGGTTACATTACTGGTTACCTGACCAAGATCTTCTCCTGAGTGATACTTCCCTCGCACCTGGAGGATTGAACATATACCTGCATCCAACTAACACATTTCCACGGTTCAACAAAATATGCATTACACATAATATATCTCCATAGTTAGAATATGTAATTCAATAACCATCTAATTCTCATACATGCATTTCTTCACATATCATTAAATGAAATAACATTCATTCACAATTCTTTGATAACAAAATGCAAGCACAATTTATACTCATTCGGACTTCAAATTACATTCACATTTACCCTACTTAGTAATAGTAAATAGTAAATACACAATTGGGGTGTAACAGTTTGACTGTCATTAATGTTGGATAAATAAAGTGTATGCTTTCTTAATATTAAATGAGCAACAATTTCTTGATTGTATTTGTATTTTACTATTGGTTTTATATAAGAAATGAAATATTTTGATTTTTTATTTCATTTAGAAATATAATTGTAATGATAGTAAGGGGTGAAGTATAATAATGTGATTGTATTAACAAAAAATATTAATTAATATTGAAAAAAATAAATTTGAAATACAGTTAAAAAAAACTAACTATTAAATAAATAAAATAAATTAATTAACTATAAAATAACTCTTCTCTAAATAAAGTAAAACAAAATAAATTTTAAATGAATAAATTAAACATTATTCTTTTAAAGTTTTTGATAGATATTAGAAATGATATTTATGGGATGGTGGGCCTAGCTTGATTGGCTAAAGCATCTTGTTGCAAGCAAAAGATCATGAGAGGGTGTGTTGAGGCAAGAGGTCACGAGGTCTAATCTTAAAAAATAAGCCTTTTTAATAAAAAAATAAAATATAAATATAAATTAAAAATAATAATTTGTAAAACTGACATACTTATCTTTAGAAAAGTCTTTATAAAAGATCTATTCCATTTTTTTTTTTGATCCATAAAAGATCTATTCCATTTTAATCTTAAATAAATTATCAAAACAATCCAAAATTAAATATCAATATGGTAGACTCCATTGAAAGCATTATTGCACAATTATAATCCATAGACTTATAAAATCAAATTTTATTTTCATTTTAAGATCGAATCATAAAAATGGGTAAATATTTTACTGTTATAATATGTGAGAGATTTTTCTGGATTTCACTGTGTGTTGTTTTTTTGCATCAACGTTTCGAATCACACTCCGTGATTCATCATCAGGATGAAAGAGTGATGAATCACGGAGTGTGATTCGAAACGTTGATGCAAAAAAACAACACACAGTGAAATCCAGAAAAATCTCTCACAATATTATGGACTGTGGAAATCTAATGTCTTTGGTTATAATATGTGGCGAAAGCTGCATTCAATGTAAATTTAAATTGTGGCTATGTTGTAATTTTTAATTTTTGTGTAAATAAATACAGTTTTCCTTTTGTTAGATTAATAAATCATTTGGCTTGAAAAGTTTACATCTGAATCAATAAATTTTATTTGGCCTTGTAAACACAGCTGCTAAAGTTGAATTCCAGAATTGATTTTAAGTTTGATTTTGAAAATTATTTGAGTCTATTAAATTTTCAAACTTTCATAGTACAAACATCTATAAACATTTTTTTTATTCATCTTCATGATATATCAGTTTGATTCCATAACTTAAAATTGTTATAATATAAATATCAATAAACATTCTTTTATTCATCTTGACAATATATCACTGAATTTGATTTAAAAATTTGAAAAATTATTACAATATAAACGTCAACAAATAATTTTGTGTTCACCTTGATGATATATTGTTCATATATGATATATCATTGAATGTGATTTGAAACTTTGGATGTTTTTTTTTTTTGAAAAATTAAAATCAGAAATTCTAATAATGACAATCAAGAGGGCAGGGCCCTGGTTCTATTGGCTAAAGCATCATGTTGCAGACAAAGGTCACAAGGTCCAGTCTCCCCATTCCCATAGTACCAGAGGACGTGTCATGCCAACATCATGTTTACCAAATGCACTGCAGTTTATAGGGGTTATCGATTGTATGTTTTTTTTTGAAAATCTAAATTCATAAACTCTAATAATGACAATCAGAAGGGCAGGGCCCTGGTTCTATTGGCTAAAGCATCATGTTGAAGACAAAAGATCATGTCCATTTCTCGTCTCCGTAGTACTGAAGAGTGTCGCACCAACATCACTGATCACATGTGGAAAAAAGTTAACCAAATGCACTACAGTTTATAGAACAATCAATGGAGATCCCTCGTTATAGCAGGGATGCAGCTGGAGCTCCGAGTGATGTTTTGCGGTCTGAGAGAGGAAGGAGAAAAGGGTTTAGACTTCTTGAGGAGCTTCCGCAGGGATTCGGCCATATGGAGCGCAGGATTTCTTCGAGCAACCTGATTGAAACTCTGGCAGAGCGCAACGTGGGCCTGGAGAGCGTCCTCCATGCTTACGCCACTACCCATGCGGTCGCTTTCCACTTTCACGGCTTCTGCGCACAGTCCACAGATCCACCGCCCGCAGAAAACCTCTCTCACTCTGCATATGTATGTCGGCGTGCATTCTTCACACAATCCACAGCATTCGCACTGCACTTCTCCAACTTCAGGTTGCGGGTTCGAGTTCACCTGCATTCGGCTCAGCTCTGCTGATATGTCCGACACTGCTCTCTGAAGCGGCACCGCCTCCATGCACACCCCTTCGCTTCCACTCCTTTCTGGGTTTGCTCCCACTGTTCCATCTGTATCCGGTGCCATAGCTTGCAGTCACTCTAAATCTTGGTTCTTGAAGACCACTTCACTGGATCAAATCTTGGCTCTTGAAGACCACTTCACCAGATCAAAGCTTGGTTTTTGAAGACCACTTCACCGGATCAAAATTTGGTTCTTGAAGACCACTTCACCAGATCAAAACTTGGTTCTTGAAGGTTCTTGAACACCACTTCACTGGATCAAAGCTTCGTTCTTGAAGCCCACTTCACTAGAGCTTAATGGCAATTCCAAGGCTTTTCCGGATAATTTGTTTTTTTCCTTTTTTGTCGCAACACTAACGATAAAAATTGCAACAGGGAGGCTCTGTTTATATTGGGCTAAAAGATCCTTCTGAAACTCTCTGACAGCTTCCACTAGCTTTAGTTATAAAGTTTTGATGGCGATAGAATGGCATAGTTGATTCAGAAAAGCTGACCAGACATTCTACACGCATCCATAAATCTTTCACCACTTTGTAATATCCTTACATTTACTGGAGAGCTAGTGATTACTTTCACGGGCTTGTTGTCCACATCTCAGTAGGCCGCATGGATTTAACGTAGAGGAGCACATGAATCCACATTACGGGCCTTTCTCAACCTTTGGGTTGGTAAGAAAATCATGTGAATCCTTTGTTAACCGAAAGTTCCTCATTCAAGTTGCTGAAACTGAAACATCACGAGAACGCTGTAATATGTTCCCGATTCGTCACCCTCTTCGCCCAATCTTATCTCGTTGCTTCGTCGCCATCAACTGAAAACCCTACCCACACGCTACAACCATTCATCCTCTCTGGTCATTTGTGATCGTCCGTAATGGTCAACGCTAAATTTTAGTTAATAAATGTAGGATAATTACTAGATTTTAGTTAATAAATGTATGGTAATTATTTATTATGAGGAGTTGTAAAATTGTTGTAAGTGTTTGATTGGTGTAGTATGTGATATTTAAGTAGAGTGGTGACTACCTACCTCTTCATTGTACACAAGAATATTTGGCTATTGTTGGTAGTGTTTGATTGGTGAAGTGTGTGATATTTAAGTAGAGTGGTGACTACCCACCTCTTCATTGTACGTAAGAATATTTGACTATTGAAATTGACGTGTGGATCCCATCTTCTTCTATTTTTTTCGTCACATATTACGTCACCTTACTTTTTGGTCAAATACATAGAAGACAAACTATTTGCTAACTAAATTTGATATAACAATTGTATTATGATGGACATCTAAAATTAACCATAGATATTATATATAGTAACTTTACTAGATTGACATGCACATACCACCAAACCCAAGTAACTAAAGGTTAAAAAAAGGTCTAGTAACAATAGTTAAAAATTCTTATACTTACAATAAAGGGTGTTTGTTGAAATCTACTCATGCCCTATCTAAGGAATTTCTTTACTACAATTATGTTTGCTCACTCATTACTATATGTAATTCTTTTTGGATAGCTAGGTGAGTTCTTATTGGGTTGGAGACAAAATCATTTATGAATATGTAATATGTACTTGCACTAATTATTTTCCATAGTTGTCCTACTTAGGGTTCAAAAATACAACCCTCTTATGAACAATAGAGAGTATTTATAATTTTTCAATATCTAGTTTGATTTTTATCATCCATAAAAGCATAAAGCATAGAGGAATTTCATCAAATATTTTAGTTGCAATTTCCCTTATAGACATGTATGCAAAATGTGGAAGCATACACAAGCCAAGTGAATTATTTGATGAAATGCCTCAAAGAAAGGTTGGCGTGCCCTTACTTTATTTGAAGTAATGTTGATTAAAAAAATTAAAATACCATTATTTGATTGAATTTTTTTCATCCATTAAAGCATAAAGAATAGAAGAATTTCATGAAATGTAGTTGCAATTACCTTCTTAGACATGCATACAAAATGTGGAAGCATAGACAAGCCACATGATTTTTTTGACAAAATGTCTACAAGAAATGTTGTCACGACTTTGCCTTATTTGAAGCAACATTGATTGAAATTTTAATATACCATTACTTGATTGGATCTTGTTTTCATCTATCAAATTATAGGATGAAAAAATTTGTTAGATGTTGTAGCTTTGTAACTACCCTTAAAGACATGTGTGCAAAATGTGGAAGTAGAGACATGCCATGGAAACTATTTGATAGAATGCCTCAAAGCAATGTTATAATTCCCTTACCTTATTTCAAGCAATGTTGATTAATAATTTTGATATGACCTTATTGGGTTTTTGTTGTCCATTAAATCATAATGGATAGAATAATTTCTTTATATTTTGTAACTGCAAGTACCCTTATAGACATGTATGCAAAATGTGGAAGCATAAACAACACACAAGAATTGTTTGATAAAATGACTTAAATAAATGTTGTCTCATGAAATGTCATGATTGTAGAATACATGCAAAGGAAAAATTTATTGAAAAGGCTTTACAAAATTTCAAGCAAATGCAATTGGTAGGATAAAGCACAAATTTCACAACATTTCCTAGCATCCTCCCTTACTATGCCAAAATGGGAGCTTTGGAATAAGGTATAGACATTTATGAAATCTTAATGAAGAGGGATTTTTGTCAAATATTATACTTGGATGAGTGCAGGAGCATGATAGGCCAAACAATGGCAATAGGGTAAAAAATGCATTTTTACTTAGCCAAAATCTAAAAATGGATATTTGACTTTTCCTTTGGGTCGAGTAGAAAGCAAGTTTTGGTTTGGTAAAATGAAACCAAAATAGATATCCATTATTTAGAAATGGATACTTTGTTATTAGGTTCAATGGATATTGTTTCCTCCAAGCTAAAAAGTAAAAAAAAAGAAGTTTATACTATCGAGGCAACATGCAACTTTCACACAACAGAGGTAAATGACATAGAAGAAATTGATATCCATTTTGGAGAGTAAAGTTTTTTGCTTGGATCAACTAGTGTAGAGGTAAGTTTTCATTTTCCCTTTTTATCATTTTTTTAATATATTCAAAAATTTTAATATGATTTAGGTTTTTATTTTTAAATTATAGATATTAGTTTAAATTATAATTTTTATGTTTTAAATTGCAAATAAATAAAATGGATCAGGAAGGTCAAAGCCTAAAAACTCCCCCATCAACCCCTCCTCCATCAAAATCTCCTCCACTAAACTCTCCTTCAATTCAAGAAAACATTGAGATTTAATATTAATCATTTGAATATAATTATAGAAATTTATTGTTGGCACCCTCGATTGGCTTCAATGACATTCACCTTAGAGGGAATTGTCACCCATGTTTGAACCCTCACAAGACAACATGAGTCATTTTGGAAATGGCAAGAAGCCAAGAGGGAAAAACATTCTACCTACTTGTTATATGAGCAAGTGAAAGACTTAGATATAACCAAAGCCGTGTTAGCACAACATTTTGTGAATCCTAAAATTGGATTACATGTTGATACATACATAAACCAAAAATTTCAATTAGTTGGTGCACACATGAGGCTATGGCATAATTTTTGGGATTCTTGGTGGATACCTTTTGATAAACCACCTAATAAAAATCTTGATGTACCTCTATATTTTCTCTACAAACTATATATAGAGTTTATTTTAGGCCATCATGTCAACTATTTTGATTTTAGAGATTTTCAAGGAGAAGGTAAAGGAATGCATCAAGATAGACTTAGGGAAATTCGACATATGCAAGGTCCATTTATTCCCCCTCCTCCTATCCCTTCTCAACCTCCAATTCAACACCTATTCATTTTTACATATGTAACAAATTAGAGCATCCATGCCACACACTCTTTGACTAGCCATTTGATTACACATAATTCTCAAGTAGCACAATTGCATGATATTGATGTTCCTATTGGAATGGTTGATATTGGTGGATCCACCTTGTCCACACATGTTTGTGTGTCTCATTTTTGCACTATGTGCTATTAATTGTGTTTAGTTCCTCTTGGAGAGACTAGTGAGACAACCCTAGAAACATATAAATATGATGTCTCTTGCATACCACTATCATGAGATGAGCTAGTAGGGTCTAGAACACAATTTGAGGCATCAGGGACAAAAAGAAAAGTGGGGCCATCAGGGGGTAGAGAAGAGGAGCAAGGCCAATCTTTCTTAGAGGTAAAATTTAAAGCTATTTCATGGTGTATTTAATTTGAAATTAATATAATGAAGATTAGTACTAATTTATATAAGCAAGATAATAGTTGATGATAGAGGAGGAGCTTAGTGAATTTCATCATGGTAATCTTTCAGTCATTCAATTTTACCTAAAATTGATGATATAAATGTTTCTACATGTCTAACCTTTTTTTATTTTATGAATTTTATTTTTTGTGAGTATTTTTATGTTAATTTATAGCTTGATCTTATTTTAATTTTATACTCTATTCAAAATGTGAATGAGGTGACACCTTTTCCAATATATTTTTGTAGAACTCTTGTCCTCATAAGAGACCATCATTCATAGAATGACTCTCAAAACAAAAAAGAGTCAAGGTAATTGAATTGATAGTTTAGAGAATTTATAGTTGATTATAGTGATTTAGATGTTAATTTCAAATTTATTATAATTTTATGTATACATAAATTCTTACATTCTTATAATTTTTTATATAGGAAATTATAGGTCAATCCATGATGATTCCTTCTTAGTCAATGCAAGAGGCCTCATTGGTGGTATATATATTTTTTAAGTAGATAAGTTTATGTTTAGCATCTAGATTTTTAATTTACACATCTAACCTTTTTTATTATATGAATTTCCTTCTTTTTCATTAATTATATATTAATTTATGTCAATTTTATTTTACCCATTATAGTCTATTCCAAAAGTGGGTGATGTGTCTCCTCTACCATCAAGAGGCTAGTTTTTGATGACCCGCCATAGGTTGAGGATTTTCTAGATACATAGGGTCAAGTGTGTTGAACATAGGTTTTAATTGATGTCAAAGGCTGATAGTGTTGACACAGTTTGCAGTCAGAAGTTTCTCAAGGATGTAGGAGTACTTTGAATTATCTTTATAGTCCCCTTGACAAGTAAAGTGTTGTATGTCAGAAGTTCAGTCTGTTCAATGTTGGTAATTTTACTATCATGATACAAAATCAAGAAATATATATTATCAATTGTTGTTGTAATATGCTTGCAATATCTTTCTTGCATCTATTCTCTATGTCTATGGTGGTCCAAAATTTTATATCAGTATGTTTCTATTCAAGGATATCTTTTGGGCAGAGAGATTTCTCTACAATATAATTATGGTCAACATTTCTTTCAAAAATGTGCTTTTGCTCCACGGTTTGGAAGGAGAGTATGTCTACACTAGTATTATTAGATTCCTAAGTTTTTGGAGGATATGTTCAACATGCAAAAATATTGAAGCAACAAAAGGTTCTTTGTGTCTATCTGTCAACTAGTTGAAGTTCAAGGCATGTGATGTAATGACTAGTTACATGTGGAATTAAAATATCGTGTGTGGTATTAAGATAGGACCTACTTAAGGTTCTTGTCGTAGTGCATGGTATCATGTTCTTTTGGCAGCAATACATTTTTTCTTTGGACTGACCCTCTACATGTTTCATGTAATTTGAATTTAGGTCTATCTTATGTCATCCTGGCTATTTGTGTATCCCTAGCCAACATGGAAGAGTGTTAATGTAATGTCATGTATATATTTCAAATGTTTAGATGTATCAGTATGTATCTAAGTATGACCGCATGAATTATAATTACATCTATGTTAAGTAGATTTGGTCACTCCTGCAAATTAGAGAGAAGGTGGTGAAGATATAAAGGGGAGTTACATTCCAATGTGTGTGCCTATATCAGAAGATCATATTTAGTGAGGAAGAGTGTTATTTATAACTTTGGCATGAGTTGAGCTACCTTGAAGGTCCACAAGCTTTATCATTATATTTCGGTAGAAGTGGTGTTCTACCTATTGTACTATTTCATTTAGGGATTGGTGTCTCGAATAGGTTGGTTCCTACAAACACAATAGGGGATTGTTGTCTTGGGTAGGTTGGTACCTACTTCAGTGTGTAACTTTCACTTGTATATTTTTGCATTGTGAGGCTAGATTTGGATAGTAGATCCAAGTAGCTTTTCTCACCATAGTTTTTCCCATCCTAAGTTTCCACATATATCTAGTGTTCACTTGTGCATATGTGTACGTGTTTATGTTGTTCCTTGATAATTAGCTTTCTGATTTGGTTTAAGTGTGATTTCAGATATGCGCATTTGAGTTAAGATTTTTAAATAGATTTGATCTATTGATTCACCCCCTCTCAGTAGATTGTGTGCCCTTCAAAGTGGACCCTTAAGATTTGATGTAGCTATTTAGTATTTAGATTGTATATAGATCTTGAGATGACATGTGCCCAATTTTTTAAAAAAATATTTTGAGTTGGCATATATGCCAAATTTTGTATGTGTGCAATTATTCTACATTTTTTTATATAAAAATTGATATACAATATTTTTTTTTCCTTGTGTGCATGTATTCCTACTTTGAAACTTGAAATTTAAATTTATAATCACTTTAGAATAGTTGAGTTATGAACAATAACAAGTTATAAATTGATTTCATGTTATATGATTGTTTTTATTTGTAGAAAGATCATATGTAGTTTTTTAGACCTCAATACATAACAATCTTGCTTGCCATGATGGTAGTCATAGTTAGATATATGATTGTCTTAGAATGGAATATGACCATTTTTCCATTAAATGACTTACTATGTATTTCTCTATTCCAATATCTTAATTAGTAAGAATTAATAAAAAAATAAGCATAATGATAATCATATGAAATATATATTTAT
Source organism: Sequoia sempervirens (assembly GCA_007258455.2). NCBI lineage: Eukaryota > Viridiplantae > Streptophyta > Pinopsida > Cupressales > Cupressaceae > Sequoia > Sequoia sempervirens. The sequence goes on from VDFB02364741.1 coordinate 17,675, forward strand.
CATTTCATTTTAATTTATTTTAAATTATCATGTATACTTATTTAATATTTATTTATGCTAAATTATACAAACATGTTAGGGAAATGTTAGGTTATTGATAGTTCAATTTTGTATCACAAATGTTGTGGGTAAAAACTAATTGCACCAATATGTTGGGTTGGGTAGGTAAAAAATAAAGTAGGTTGCATTATTGAACCCATGCCTCTTAGACCTTTTGGGATATTTTGTCTAGATAAATTCTCTCAAGAAATATAATATGGAAAACATGTCAAACTTTGATATGATTGTGAATAAAAGTAGTGACGTATATGCATGAATCATGCATTCTTTAATTATGTAAATAATTCCTTTAAAAAATACTTTAGAATATCTTTCCAAATCAAATATATTTCCTCATAATTGTAAGCAATCAAATGTTACCAAGAGTGATAGTTTGGTGTAGTGTTTGGGTATCAAGTGACTAACTCCACAATAGTATGTGCCATGGTATAAAAATTATTACACCAACACATCAATACATATTAGGTTAATTCTAGAGGACTCTCCATCCACATCGCTTAAATATTCTAGGATACATAATTTGGATGATTTTTCTTAAGAGACATGAGATAGAAAATATCCAAACTTTGATGGGAAAGTGTAGAAAGTCTATATCATGTATGAATGAATTACTTGAACTCCTAGAGTTAGGTAGTCAAATCCTATTTAAATTACTCTAATGGTTCTTTTCAACTTTGATGGAAAGCTATACAATGTTGCAAAAAGAATCAATTTGGTATTATTAGGAAATTCATTGAGAAAATTAGAAAACCACATTTCATGCTATGAAACTAACCATGCCAACCCATCATCAAAATTTAATAGGAGAGGTCTCATCCATCCACCCATGGATTCTATACCTTCTAGCATACATCAAATAGATGAAGTCTCTTAAAATATCTAGGATAGAAAAGGTGTGAATGGTACCAAACCTAGCTTGATCATTATGCAGATGCTTAGTTTCAACAATCATAATAATCATAATATTTCAAAATAGTACCAATTTTAGCTTAATTATTGCATGGTTGCTTAGTTTTAACAATCATAACATGCACGAGTCTTTGATATACCCAATTTTTTATTCCTAATACCTCATAATAACTTTTTACTTGTTAATATATTATCAATAATTTGATGCTAGCTATTTTAAACACCTAGGATAATTTTTATACCCCATTTTTCATGCCTAATACCCCATGTATAAGTGTAATATTACAATAATAATAGGATAGTCATGTACGATTATTCATATGTGTATGTCAATCCCTCTAGGGATTGTCATACATGCATTTGAGTTGACTACAATTTGCACTTGACTAATATTCTCATACTTTGGTGATGTTCCCATGTTTGAGTTGACTATAATGCTAATCATGTTCCCATGCTTGTGTGATTTTTTTTTTGGAGTATGGATAGACACTGAGAGGGGGGGTGAATCAGTGTCTAATAGACAAACCTAAAAATTAAACCTTTTAAACTTCGACAAAGACTTTTAGTTCAGATATCCTTTCTATTGATAACAACGCAAAATAATTACTTTGAGAGCATTCATGAAAAGAGGTAAACAAAGATGTGACAACATTAACTCAGTTCATTTAGACAACTTATGCCAATATAACTTGTGTGAGATATCTTACACTTGCCAAATATGTGACTGAAATTGATTAACAATTAGAGCATGATGTAAAAATAGGTGCATCTCATAAGACTATGTACATGAAGACCAACATCATTGAATCACTTTAAGACCATTAGATAATTTCAATGTGGCTTTATGAGACACTGTAACAACTGTGCAATTGAATGAAATGTGATAAGCATTGAGACAATAAAGAGCTTTAGTACATTATGACAGATTGAAACATAACAATCTTGAACTATGAATCAATGAATGAACATGTGATGTGATAGAATAATTACTTTTCATCACAACATGCAAAACATATTTGGTTAAACAGAGCTTTTAAACCAGTTTGCAACATATGACTATGAAAGTACTTGTAACAATAGATCACAATAACATTGCAAAAATAAGAACTGATAATAGACATTAATGCATCTAATAACTTATGAAAATTAGATAGACATGCAAAACAATCACACCAAGACTCATCACATAACACATTATATGTCCTGAGTGGAAAACCCTCTTAGGGAATAAAAACCTCTCGAAAAATCTTTCTCTTTATTCACTTAGAGCACCGACTCTACAAAGTTTAGGAGCACTAACTCCACAAAGTTCAGGAGCACCAACTCCACAAAATTTAGAAGCAACAAATTCATAAGATACAAGAGCACCAACTCCTTTACAATGTATAACAATTATAGAATTCTATCAATACCCTAGAAGTGCAATTTGTAGTCCTAGAATCTCAATAGAAGACTATATATATATTTTTTCAATAAGCACATTGAAGAATGTTGTATAAAAATGACATCTTCTAGAATGATAATTAGTTTTTCAATATGAAACAACCTCTGCACAAAGTCTTTAAAGAATATTCATGAAATCTCTTTTCATTCTTCTCGAGAGTAACCCAACAGAAAAATTGATAGTTATCTTTTATAGCCATTGCCTCCAAATACAATTTTTAAAACTGTAAAACCAAAACCAACCGGATTAGGGTTGTAGAAACCCTAAATGAATTAACTAAAGAGTCTGTTACTAATCCTCGCAAGAAATATTCAGACACCCTAAAATGGTTTATATCATAACCAACATAGGTTAAGCCCATAAAGATCCTTAACAATACCATTTCAAACACAAAGAATTTGTTTATAAAACTAGTTGCAATAATCTTGCTATAACTGAAAGAAATGATATACAAAACAACTCTTTCATGCCTCTTTTTTTAAACTAATCCTTTCCTTAACAAAATGTGGCCTGTAATCAAAATGTTATGTAAATACCTAATTTAGTGAAAAACCAATTGAAAGAATACCTCAAAAACCTGTCAAATGGTTTCATAACCGTCTGATTGGTAGACGCCATCCAATCTTTTCCATTGTATTTGAGCTTTGTCACTTCAAGCTGCTAACACCATCATCATTCCAAAATGCCGACAACATTCAACCTGATTTTATCAAAAATCATAGCAAACCATGGCATTTTCCATGTGAGCCTCTGCCTCTCGTGCCCTAATGAGGGCTTTTGAAAAATGAAACATCAAATTCCTTTTACCAAGATTTGAAAATAGTCTTTTAATCCTTTAATATACCTGACGGCTTAGGATAACTTTAACACATTTAGTATGCACGATACTCATTAGGAGTATAAAGTAAAAAAATTCCTTTTACAAGAGATGCCGACCATGTAATACATGATATAAATACCTTCCCAAAATTCATATGCTGATGATAGTCAACAATAAACCAAGATTCTTATAATCATATCAAATGACGATTATTGACAATATCACAAAGAAATGTGTGTAACAACTTCCTTAAACAATATCATTACATTTGGATATAACAAGGAAGCTTAAGAATCCTTAACAACAGTGTATATACTTGAATCACTTTATTTGATCAACCTGAATTACTTCAAGTGCAAAGACCACTGTGATATCAATGATGCCAATGCAACCAAACTGATCCAAAGTCATCTCAAGAAGCCAAATGTAAAAACCATCATACAAATCAAGTATAAATACCATGAATGTCTTAAAACAATACAGTAGTGCAATAATATGAGATTAATAATGCACTAATTTATCATTCAAAGACAAACTGATAATAATCAACTGAATATACCCAATGACATCAACCCCGCACAGTTCCAATCTCTAGTGGGAAACCTTTCATCAAATTATCAACTAGCTTTCAGCCAAAACGACATGCCTACCATCAATTCCAATCACAATCGACCCCTCCATATGGAGGTTCTAGTTGCTCGACATAAAGTAAAGAGGGTCTTGATAGATAACAACTCTGCTCTCAATCTCTGTACATTAAATTTCATAAAATAGGTAGGATATACCCATGCTGATTTAAGCAAACAGATCATCACTATAAAGGCTTATGATAATGCATAAAGGGATTCTAAAGGGGTTATTGAGCTTCCAATTCAAGTTGGCCTAGTTGTACAATACACCACTTGTCATGTCCTTGATTTGGACCTCCCCTACAACCTTCTTCTCAGTCGCCCATGGATCCACGCCATGCAGGTTGTCTCATCTACCTATCATCAATGCTTGAAGTTCCTGTTTAATGGAATGGAAGTTACGATACAAGCTGATCCCCAGCCATTTGAATACTGTGGTTCACTCGAAGCTTCTTTACCTCATTCCCATTATTGTCTAGGAATAGAAATGGGACCACTGCTAGCATCCTCATGTCCAATCCATCATCTAATCCATCACCCACCACCTCATTCACCCCATCTTCTACCTTTTATTCCACTATCACCAAGGTTCAGATCATTGACAAGGGATGTGGTGAGTATGAGATGCGTACTACTTTGAATGTGGCAAGTATGCCACCCTCACCACACATATATGGTCAACCCTTTGAGTCTGCACCGAAGGAAGAATAAAAGACAGTCACCTTGAGCTCCAAAAATGTGGGAACCAACACTTATGTATCTCTCGTGTTGCCACAATATACACCTAAAGATGATATAAGTCAATGGATATATCATGAAGAACCTGAACCTACCCCCCCTTTAAAGGAATATTTTCAAGAGATGTATCCTTGGCCCTCTAAGTACACTGAGAAACACAATTATCAAGGGGGAGGCCTTGGCCTAGAAAAGCTAGGAAGAAATCAACCGATTGACACTTCTGTAAGTCCAAAGAATTTAGGCTTAGGCTATGATAAAAAGAAAAAGGGTCCCACAACGTCAACCAACACTTCTAACAATGTCAGTGCGGGCGGCAATCTTTTGGAAGATATACCAGAGGAAGAGTGTATTATACACACGTACGATGATGTAGATCATGTAGACCTTTCCTCCATGTTTGAATGCCTCTCCGTTTGCACCATCATCCTTTCCCTTTGCCATCCCGAACTCATAGATTGGGACCTATGTGAAAGCACACCTATCAACTCGCTTACCTTAGTGGATACCTATGTACACCTTATGGTTTTGGGGGAAGATGAACGCCCTAGTCGCAAAAATAAGAAAAAAAAAATCCAAAAGGGTTACCTAGTGAAAACCTCCTTGAGGCACTTATTGACTTAGAAAAAGTCAAAACAAAGGAGGTATCTGATGGTGAAAACCTCAGTGAGGCACCAGAAGATGGGGACTTTCATCTTCCCCTTGTGGGAACACAGTGGTCTGAACAATCATCTATCCTAATAGAATAAACACAAGAAATTAATTTGGGAACTGAAGAGGATCCCAAATTCACCTATGTAGCCAAAGCATTGTTAGAAGAAGAGTATTCTACTATCTCCAAGCTCCTTACGGAAAGTAAGATCAATTTTGCATGGGCGTATTCAGACATGCCTGGGTTAGACCCTACCTTGGTAGTACACCATCTAGATGTGCGTCCTGATGCAAAACCGGTTAAGTAGAAGCTTCACAAAATGCACTCGCAAGTTTCCCTATGGTCAAGAAAGAATTGGAGAAGTTGTTGGAAGCCAAATTTATAAGACCCATTGGTTACTCCGAGTGGATCTCCAACATCGTGCCAGTAGCCAAACCCAACGGGGATGTTAGAATATGTACATACTTCCATGACCTCAACAAGGCTTGTCCTAAAGATGACTTTCCTTTTCCGAACATAGATATGTTGGTTGATTTAACTGCAAGACACGAGATGCTGTCCCTCATGGATGGATTTTCTTGATATAATCAAATCAAGATCACACCTAAGGACCAACATAAAATGACATTCACTACACCTTGGGGTAAATTTTTCTATAATGTCATGCCTTTTGGTCTTAAGAATGTAGGGGAAACCTACCAACGCGCAATGACCGTCATCTTTCATGATCTTATCCACATCATCATGGAAGACTATGTTGACGATTTGTTAGGAAAATCAAGAACCAGAACAGAACACCCTACAGTCTTAAGAAATATCTTTGAGTGTCTAGAGCTCTACAAGTTGCACCTTAATCTGAAAAAGTGTGTGTTTGGGGTTATGTTAGGAAAGCTGTTGGGCTTCATTGTCTCCAGGAGAGGAATAGAAGTAGATCCAGCCAAGGTCAAAGCAATTATGGATATGCCTCCACCTCACAATCTGAAATAGTTAAGGAGTCTCCAGGGTAAGCTATAGTCCATTAGAAGATTCATAACATAGTTAGCTAACAAGTGTCAACCATTCACCCACCTCTTGAAAAAGAATACATCCTTCAAGTGGGATCCTGTGTCAGCAAGGTTTTGACAGGATTAAGGAGTACTTGGCTCATCCTTTCATCCTTATGCCCCCAATCCCAAGAAAGCCACTCTTATTGTACATCTCAACTACCTCAGTGGCACTGGGGGCACTGCTAGCACAACATGATGAGTCATCCAGAGAACGAGCGATCTACTATATCAGTCAAACCTTAGTTGGCTATGAGCTTAACTATTCTTCAATAGAGAAGGCCTTCCTAGCCATAGTTTTCTATTCATAGAAGCTTCGACATTGCATGCTCAGTCATTTAGTCATGTTAATATCAAAAGTTGACTCGCTTAAGTATTTGCTGTCTAGAACAACTTTAACTAGTTGAATGGTTAAATGGGTCATGTTGCTAAGCGAGTTTTATATAGAATATGTGGACTGCAAAGCTATCAAGGGATAGGTGATAGTGGATCAATTAGCTGATGCTCCCCTGGTTGATGCACATCCTTTGATAACAAAATTTCTTGATGAATAGGTCTTTATAGTAGCAGAAGCCACCACATGGACACTATATTTCGATGGGTCATACACACATAACGGATCGGGGACAACCATCTTTTTTGTCACCCCCCAAGGTGATTACATCCCAAAGTCATTCAGACTATCCTTTCCATGCACAAACAATATAACAAAGTATGAAGCTCTTCTCACTGGCCTTAGAATCACAATCAAATGGAATATCACTCACTTAATGGTTTTCAACGATTCACAATTAGTCATCAAACAGGTCAATGATGAGTTTTTAACAAAGGGTGAGAAGCTGTTACCTTATAAACGCATGGTCGATGACTTTAAGAAGTCTTTCACCTCTATTTATTTTGACCAGATCCCCAGAGTACAGAACAAAGCTACAGATACGATGGCTACAGTTGGTTCCTTAATTGACATGCCCAAGGATCGGATAGAGTGTGAATTCCTAGTTGAACAAATTTTAATCCCTACATATGATGTCCCTAAGACTGAAATGGTGTACAAAATTGTAGGTCCTGCCTCCCCATGGTATCATGAGATCTATGCTTATCTTCATGACAACATCCTGCCCGCTGACCTTACCCGTAATCAACACAAGTCATTCATCCAATGTACATCCCATTACATCATTATAGGTGATAATATTTATTGTCATGGATATGATGGAACTATTCTTTGGTGTCTGAATGAGGCTGAAGCTCACACTTCGTTAACAAAAGTACATAGCAGTGTTTGTGGGGCCCACTCAAACGACATGGCCTTAGTTAAGAAGATTCTCAAGGCTGGTTACTATTGGCCTACATTGGAGTATGACTCTTGTGACTTCGTGAAGAAATTCTTACCTTTCTAGCAACATGCAAACCTAATACATGCTCCTGCTCAAGATTTGCAACCTATTGTAGCACCATGGCCTTTTTCTCAGTGGGGTTTCGATTTAGTTGGAAAGATATATCCTCCATCCTCCGGTGGCCACACCTTCATTATCACTACCACTAAGTACTTCACTAAGTGGGTGGAAGCCATGTCACTCTCCCAGATAACAGGTACTCAGATATCCAAATTCATCCTTTACCATATTATCTGCAGATATGGCATCCCCTCCACCATCATTTCTGATAATGGTAAACCATTCAAAAACCAGGTTGTAAAAGAGTTATGTGATACCTTCCATATCCAACATCGGTGGTCCACGCCCTATTACCCTCCAAGTAACCGATAGGTAGAAGCCACTAACAAAACTTTGTCTAAAATATTAAAAAAGGTTGTCAACAGTACTGGTTGAGATTGGCACCTCCACATCCACCCCGCCCTTTGGGCTTATCGCACATCCATCCACACTCCCACTAGCGCCACTCCATATTCCCTTGTTTATGGTGCTAAAGCTATCTTTCCGATTGAAGTTGAGATCCCATCCTTGAGAATATCTTTGAAGAATCTCATCACTAAAGAAGACTCACGAGTTGCTCGCCTCGCTCAATTGGAGCTCTTAGATGAAAAAAGGATCAAAGCATTCAATCATCTTTAGGCATAGAAAAATCATCTCAAGAGAAGTTACAACAAGAGAGTCTGCCCCCACCAATTTAACATTGGAGATATAGTTCTTAAAGAGAATCAGCGTACCCAACAGGATCGAGACACAAAAGGAAAGTTTGAACCTAATTGGTTGGGTCCTTATGTTATTACAACAAAGCATGGATTAGGGGCATACCGCCTTGCCGCACCTAAAGGAGCGCCCCTCGAAGAGCGCCCCTTGAAGAACCTATCAACATCATGCACCCGAAGAGGTTTTATACCTAAAAAAACTGGGGTATCCTATCCTGTCAAAATCTAAAAAATACAAAAAAATTAAAAAAGTCAAAAATCCAAAAAAAAATACTAAAGAGAAATAAATTCATCCTATGGTGAAAACCATCCTTGGTGGTGCCTTGGATAAGTACAGTTGGTGAAAACCTGGTAACAAGCGTCATCTGTAGAGAGCTTAATCATTATCTACCTAATGTCCTAGTTGCTACATGTATCCATCCATCCTATCCTCACATCCAATCCCTAACATCCTATTCTATCCCATCACTTCATTTCATATCTCATTCTTGGCCACTTGGTATGTTTTGATTGAGCAATGGATGATTATCAACTATCCGTAATCCTAAGCTTTTTTATCCTAATATGAGCTTATGTCGGTTTGACGTCATCATCTAGGGTCCTTCATCATGTCAGTTTCATCTAGTTCTTGTCTTGTCCCATCGGTCCTTTTGGTCTTTGTCAAACTACGTTGCCCTACGCTTTCATGTAGGCAAGGCTGATCATTTGATCCACCCTTGGGGCATTTTGACCATCCTGTCTCGGTCATCCATCATATTTCTCCATCGTCCCCTTTTCGCTCTTATCCATGGTCAGTCGTTGTTTGTCTTTTCTAAACTACGTTGCCCCTATGCTTTCACGTAGGCAAGGTTGATCATTTGATCCTCCCCCAGGGCATTTGTTAGTTGTGTCTTTTGTCATCCATCATCATTTACCATTGGTCCTCTTTGCACTTTTATCCATGGTCTTTTCTTGAACTACGAGGGCTTTGCACTTTCACGTAGGCAAGGCTAATCTATGATTAGCCCCCGAGCCCCAAGGTCTGTAGGGTGTGTCAGTCTTTTGTCCTGTCTCTTGTGTCATGTTGTCAAGTGTGTCCCTATCTAGTTGGTCCTTCAAAAACGAGATCCTCTAGTATCGGAAGATTTGATTAGTGTCAAAAATCCTGTGTCATGTGGGTCATCTTAGTTTAGTATCCATCATCGGTCTCAACATGATGGATCCTTCCTAATAGACCTCATCAAACCCATCCATCCTCCCAATCCTATGGAAAAGGACGTTTAAAATTGATTGTGATATTTTGATGTTTTTGGATTTTGTTTATTATTTGAGATCCCTCTGACAACTTGTCAAGGTCACCATAATCTATCATATTATGGTGTGTTTTGATGGGTTAACATAGGGGCATATCTTGATCATTTATTGTTGTTATCTGTTGGGTTGTCCCACATAGTACCCACCAGGATCTCCAAGATCTTGTGTTACGCTGGGACATCCCTTTGTGCTTTTGGTTATCCCAATGACTAGCCCGACCAAAGTATTTGTCACTTTGGGGTGTTGGGATAACCTTGTCTATTGTGTTTATTTTATGCATTAGATGCTAACTTGCCTTGGTTTCATATACCCTGGCACCTAGTGTCTTCTGCTATAGAAAAAATCAGTGCTCCGAAGATGGAAAATTAAAATTAGGATTTCATTTCATAATCATTTCCGTTGCATCCATCCCTATCCATTAACCTATGATTTTGGTTGTGCAAATATTTACCTTCTCTCTCCCGTTCTTCTCAGGATATCAATGGTTTTTGACAGGTGCAATTTCACACCATCTACCCACATTCCCATGCAAGTCCTTAATGACACTTAAGTTTATTACATGTTGCATTATAGGTTCATTGCATTTTTTCATTATCATCTTATATTAAGTTGTTAAGTTAAACATATTTAGTTATTCTAAGCATTTTTTTCACATCCGTAGATATTAGTTTATTACATGCATTGCCACCTGCATCAAAAAATGTTAAGCCCATATCCATCATACATAAAATCATAAAGCATACATCACATCCTACATTACACATGTTACTTGCATCCATATAAGTATCAATATATAACATCATAAACATAATTATATCATCATGATCACCCATCATAAAATCATACACATACACATATGCATAAATAGAATCATCCATCATATACATAACATGGTGTCAATAAGGGTTGTCGCATATCATATAACTATCAAAATCAAATATCCATCATATAATCCATAATAATGTCCATAATATCATCAAAATACACATCCATCGTATACATCATAATCACAAAATAAAATACCAGTGCAAGGGTCTAAATCAAATACTCTGTACTGTCCACCTTGCACCTGTCAAAATATGGTATCCTGTCATCTACCAAAAAATCTACCCACATCCGACCTCTGTGGAGAGTTGGACACCGGCCCTTTGTGAGGGAGGGTCCCCTATGAGTCATTATAACCTCAGGTCCGTGTCCCTAGTGACTGGGATGGCGTGGGCATCTACAGATCCTATCAGACAAAATGAAACGTGCGCTATGATGGATCTAGAACCACATGCTGATAAGTGATCATCCAGTAGGTTGCCTCCCTCATGTACTCATCTCTCTCCACAACCTAATATTTAGTTGCATTCCACTCATGTCTATATCTATCTCGATCTCTGCTAATGACTCCCCTCTCCTGTGTCCATGCATCCTGTGCTAACCTCAGCTAATCTCTCTCTGCTCCTAGCCGTGACACTTGCTTTGTGGCCCTATCCCTCTCATCTTGCATCTGTTCCTACATAGCCTGTATTTGTGCCTATAATATCTACACGTCTAGCCCTATCTCATTCCCTCACCCTGTGCTTCTTGTGCCCGAACCTGTGCCACATCTCTCTCTATGATCTCTACTTGAGCCACTGCTGCATCCCTCTTCCCTTGTAGGGTTTACATTTATCTTTGTGCAACATCCATCTCCTCCTACATCACCTGTACCTGTGTCTGTGCTCTATCTCTCTCACCTCGGAGGGCCTGCACCTCTGCATGCATCATGTCCCTCTCTCTCTGTACAATCTCTAACCGGGCCTCTATTGCCTCCGCCCTTTCCCTCGCATCCCCAAGTGTTGTCTCTATCATAGACACCCTGTATTGGAGCTCAGTCCTCTCCCTTAGCAGCCCTGTCACCTGTACCCTTAACTCCTCCATCTCCCTCTCGGCTTGCAGTCGACCCTCTGCTGGGACTTGATCTACTTTCCCTCTGGGCTCCTGCTGTCCCCTGGCCTGTGTTATAATCATCACTGCCTGTAGTCTGTCCCGATCCTAGGTCACCTTGGCTAGCTCACCATGTACTCCCTGCACCTCTACTCACATATCATCTCTTTCCCTCTCCAAGTCTTGTACCTATGAGGTTAGGTGATCAACAATGAAACCATAATCCATCTGTCCCTCTGCTTGAACTCTGTGTACCTCAGCCTCTGCAACCCTTAGCCTCTGCTCTATCACCCGTAGCCTTGCCTAGGCCCCCCTCAAAAATACGACATGGTCCTTAGCTAGTACACCTGATACCATCGCCAACGACTCCACCATGAGAACGTCAACATCCATAACATCCTCCTGAGACTCACGCTCCTGCTCAGCCCCAATCGCCACTCGAACTCTCCTTGGCTGTCCCCTCCTCCCCACCCTCATTTGTCATCCTACAAATCTCACCTCCCCCTCAAGCTCATCTCTCTCCTAACTCATCCCCATCTTTGGTTCATAGGGCTCCTTCTCAGCTCCAATATCCACCTGGTCCCTCCTTTGCTGTATACTCCTCCTTGCTGCCCTCCCTGGCTGTCCTACAACCCCTATCCCCTCCTCCCTCACCTCCACCTCCTCTCTCACCTCCATCCCTACCTCATCATGCTCCTGCTCATCCCTGCTCTCCACCTGAGCTCTCCTTTGTTATCCTTTGCTCCTTTTCCTCATTTGCTGTCCCATAGCTCCCACCTCCACCTTAGGCACATCCAACATCTCCACCTATGACCCTCTCCCATCCCCTTATTGCCCCGCTATCCTACCTCCTCCGCATCGATCCTCACTCTAAGCCTCCTCCATTGTCTCCTCCTCCTCCTCCTCATCCTCTCTGGTTGTCCTATGGCCTTGGCCTCACCCTGTCCTCCATCCTGTTGTCCTGCAGCCCCCGCATCCTCCTGCTACCCTGTTGCCCCAACTGCCTCCTGTCCTCCGACATCCTGTCTCCTCATCTCCTTCCTCTCCTCTTCTCTCTTTCTCACTCAACTGCCAATGTGCAAATGAGGAGTGGTAATTTCTCAAATTACCTTATATAACTTTTCCCTCCTTTTTTAACTTTTTTTAAGTGAAGGGTATTTTTTCCCTTTTATTTAACCTTCTTTTAATTCAACTAATCCTCTAACTTCCCGGGGCTGCCATTTGCAAACTGTGTGTTCATTCGAATCTGTTCAAAAGCTAAACCTACCTGGTTTTTTGAGCTCTATCCAATTGTGCCTTCCGTTTCTTCCTATAGAGAAGTCGCCTGAGGCCCCTTTTTCTTCCCCTACCACCCTCTTGAGGGAGCATACCCTACCATTTTCCCTATTCCTCTGTCATGATCATTCACTCGCAAGATTGCGACACCCCCCTTCATTTTCCTCCATTTGGGTAGTTCATGCATCTCCTCTCATGCTGACGCATCATTTTCTAGTCGCTACCTCTATAGAGTTAGCCACATTTTCTTTTCTTTGAAACACTGTTATTCTAACAATATTTTGAAGAGGGGAAAAATGTAGACATCCAAATTTGACCACTCCCACATAGTCAAAATCGTCTACTTTAATTCGTCTATTTCGTGAATATTAAGTAAACAATTTATTTAATTAATATTCACCTTCTGCCTAAGGTTCCTAAAGTATTTAATTTAACAATTAAATACTTTACCTTACACTCTTTCTTCTCTAAATTAAATAAATATATCAATTTATTTAATTTAGTCATTTGACCTTTTTGAATTAAATCAATTTTAAATTATTCCTTTTTCTCTCTCCTTGTCACATCCTCCATAATCATGTTCTAATATGGATTAATTTAATTAATACATGATTAGGATGTGCACACCCTTAATCAGGGATTAATGTCACATCCTCCAACTTTTTCCACTTGCTTCTAATCTCTTATTAATTTCCTTAATCATGTATTTGCACAACCTTAATTTAATCCCCTTGCTACATTTAGCATATCTTTTTGGTCAACCTTCACATTTGGCATTGACCCTCTTCCCAATGTGAATTTAATTCACATTTATTCATCCAAGACTCCTCTCTTCCCCATGTGTATTTTTAATTCACATTTATCATTCTAAGACTCTCCTTATTCCCATGAAAAGTTCTAGAACCTTTGACTTGTCACATCACTCACATGTGTCAAAATCCTACTTTTTGGGAACCTTGTCTTGTCCACAAGATCCTCCCAATCATGTGAATTTTTAATTCACATTTATTTATCCAACTACTTTCCTTTTCCCCATGGAGATTTTTGAGGAATACTAAAATTCTTCAAATGCTACTTTCATTCTCACTTGGGGACAAGAAGCTCCTTTTTGAGGAAATATTCTCCCCTCCCAAGGTACTTTGAAAGTACTTGTCCTTCCTCCACATGGCAAGATGTGAAGGCTTGCGAGTCCTCAACTCACCATAGCCCTTCATCTTGGCCATGATGGCTCAATCCTGACCATTAAATTCTCCCCAATTTTGTCTATAAATACCCTTCTCTTTCCTTCATTCAGGGACATTATGCATTTTGTAACACCCTTATGCTCTTAATCCATTCAATCCATTCAAGCCATCATTAAGCACTCTTTGCATTCAAACCATTTTGCATACTTACCTTCATTCCACCATCATGGCATACCTAGTTTAGTTCTCATCTCATCTTCCATCCACTCTTTTTATCACATTGCCATCAAAGGAGCACACAACCAAGCTACAATCAAGGGCCAACCAAGGAGATCAACACAAAAAAGGTATAATCACTGTCATCTTATCTTTCTTTTGTGCTTAACTTAGGCTAATCATTGAGTTGGTCTTGTGTTTCTTTACATTGAATTTTTAGTTATTTTTGCACATTTAGAAGTAAAAAACACTTGTACACACATGAAATCATATACTTTTGGTGTGGAAAACTTAGACTTGTTTACTTTCACATGAATCTTTCTCTTTTCCTTTGTTTTGCATGTCATCTTAAGGGATATCACTATTCCAATGTAGCTCAAAAATTTTAAGCATGTTTGGGTACAAAAGATGAACATGCCTAGCCTAAACATACTCATTTAGATGTGCTGAAATTGATGGTTTGGTACTATGAGTTGTAGAATGAAAGTTTCTCCCCTTTGCAACTTTACACTGCTTACATTTGACACTTTTTCCATCAATTAAAAAGTGGACACCACACGAAAACGTTTCATGGATATCAAAAACTGAGAGAGGTTATTGTAGAGGGAACCAACATGATCTTGTAGCCTTAGACAAAATGTTTCTAAGTGACACAGTGTTTGAGTTACTACTCGTCAAAGATTGCTGCCTTTTTGCACTTTGGACTCTAAACGGATATTATCGGTCCAATGTAGCTCAGACCATTTCAACATGTTTGGGTGCAAAAGAGGACCATTCATAGCCTAAAAATACCCATTTAGACGTGTTGGAACTAAAAATTTGGTCCTCCAAGTTGAAAGACGAAAGTTACACCCCTTTGCAACTTTACATTGCTTGCATTTGACACTTTTTCCATCAATTGAAAAGTGGACACCATGGGAAAGCACCTCTGAGATAGGCTATTGTAAAAGGGCCCAATGTGATCCTGAAGCCTTAGATGAAATGTTTCTAAGTGACACGGTGTACGAGTAACTTCTCATCAAATATTCCTTCCTTTTTGCACTTTGGACTCTTAAGGGATATCACCAGTCCAATGTAGCTCAGACAATTTTGACATGTTTGGGTACAAAAGAGGACCATGCCTATCCTAAGCGTACCCATATGGATGTGTTGGAATTGACGGTTTGGTCCAATAAGCTGTAGAATGAAAGTTACACCCCTTTGCAACTTTACACTACTTGCATTTGACACTTTTTCCATCAATTGAAAAGTGGACACTACGGGGAAATGCCTCAGAGATAGAAAAAAATGAGAGAGGTAATTGTAGAGGGGTCCAACTTGATCTTGTAACCTTAGAAATAATGTTTCTAAGTGACATGGTGCCCGAGTAATTGTTCGCCAAAGATTGTTACATTTTTGCACTTTGGACTCTTAAGGGATATCACTAATCCAATGTAGCTCAGACCATTTCGACATGTTTGGGTGCAAAAGAGGACCATTCCTAGCCTAAATGTACCCATAGGGACATTTTGGAACTGGCGGTTTTGTCCTATGAGTTGAAAAATGAAATTTACACCCCTTTGCAACTTTACACTACTTGCATTTGACACTTTTTCCATCAACTGAAAAGTGGACACCACAGAAAAATGCCTCAAAGATATCAAAAACCAAGAGAGGCTATTGTAGAGGGGCCCAACATGATCCCGTAGCCTTAGAAGAAATATTCCCAAGTGACATGGTGTCCGAGTAACTGCTCATCAAAGATTGCTACATTTTTGCACTTTGGACTCTTAAGGGATATCATTGGTCCAATGTAGCTCGGACCATTTCGGCTTATGTTTGGGTGTGAAAGAGGACCATTCCTAGCCTAAAAATACCCATCTATACATGTTGAAACTTTCAGTTTTATCTTGCGAATTGCAGAACAAAAGGTACACCCCTTTGCAACTTTACACTGCTTGCATTTGACACTTTGTCCATCAACTAAAAAATGAACACTATGGGAAAACATCTCAACGATATAAAAAATAGAGATAGGTTATTGTAGAGGGGCCAAACATTATCCCATAGCCTCAGATGAAATATTTCTAAGTGACACGGTGCCTGAGTAACTTTTCATCAAAGATTGTTGTATTTTTGCACTTTGGACTCTTAAGGGATATCGCAGGTCCAATGTAGATTGGACCATTTCAGTGTGTTTGGGTGTGAAATAGGACCATTCATAGCTTGAACATACCTATCTAGATGTTTTGAAATTGTTGGTTTGGTCCTACGAGTTGCACAACGAAAGTTACACCCCTTTGCAACTTTACACTACTTGCATTTGACACTTTTTCCATCAACTGAAAGTGGACACCATGGAAAAATGCCTTAGATATATCAAAAATTGAGAGAGGTTATTGTAGAGGGGCCCAACATGATCTTGTAACCTCAGACTAAATGTTTCTAAGTGACACGGTGTTCGAGTAACAGTTCGTGAAAGATTGCTAACTTTTTGCACTTTGGATTCTTAAGGGATATCGTTGGTCCAATATAGTTCAAACCATTTTGGCATGTTTGGGTGAAAAAGAGGACCATTCCTAGCCTAAAAATAACCATCTAGACCTTTTGGAACTGTTGGTTTGGTCCTACAAGTTGTAAAACAAAAGTTACATCCCTTTGCAACTTCACACTGCTTAACTTTAGGCCTCAAACTAGGCCATAGGCTTAACTTTTCTTTCCACCGTCCAAATATTCCCAAATTATGGATTATTGATACTTATTTTTGTATGGGAATATGTGCCAAGTTTCATGATTTTCCCACACATGAAAGTTCCTTTTTCACAAAGCCCTTGATTTCCTAGCTTTTACATGGCAGTTTGACTATTTTTAGTGCAAAATCTAGTATTCCAGGAATGTTCAAGACTAAGGACTATTCAAGTATGTTAAAAATGCCTAAATAAACCCTCCCTATGAATTTAAAAACCTAACTAATTCATTTAGTATGTGTTGTTCCATAATAGTCCTAAAAATGAGGCCTAATATGACTGTAATAGTCCATTTTTACCTATTTCATACAAAACAACCTAATCTAATTTTCACATATGTTGAGTAAGGGCCAAAAAATTTATCCAAATCAGGTCTTAGATCTCCAGGTGTATGGAGGGAGTTATGGTAGAAAAGGTCTCTGAGAAAGGCTACAAGCTCCTAGGTCACCTACCAAGGGAAATGGGGTCTAGGAATGTGCTAGAACTTTGTTGATGGTTTTGATAGCTTAGATTAGGTGAATGCATGGTGTAAGTGTGCTTAGTATGGTTATGTGTATTATACATATGTTTGAATATGTTTTGGCCTTTTGTCTTTGCCTAATCCCTAAGGAAGCTTCACATGAGGTTGAATGGCATACATGACAACATCAAACAACTTTTGATTTGTTGTTAAGCAAACATCATAAGTAGTGTTCATTATGGTGTGCTTATCCATGTTTCCATAAAGTTGTCAATGTTTCCATTTATCCATCTCCTTTGCTAGTAAGTTTCCAATGTTGTCACTATCCATAATGGCTTTGTAGCATTTACCTCTAGATTTTCATTTGGTTTTAAACATATTTATCCTTTTCTCTTTCTCTTATTGTACCTTATCTAGTTTAATAAAGGGTAGTAGTTGAGACAAGGGTAGTACCTTATCCTTTCCTTATTGTACCTTATTGTACCTTATCATGAATAAAGGGAATTAGTTAAGACAAGGGCAAAAATCATAGTCTTATTCATGAAAGGGGATGTCATTGTCATGAAAGGGCATAAAAGACAACTACTAAGCAAATAGTCAAAACCATGAAAGGGAAGATTGCAATATTGTAGTGGTTGTTAGAGATAAATACTCATCAAGATTTGAGGGTTTAAAGATAAGAATCAACAAGAGTTCATGTATAAGCACAACCATGTGTCCAAAGAATGGTTGTCAAGACTATGAAACAATGAAAAGGATAGTGATCAATCTCATTCAAAATGCTAAGACATTCCAAATTCATACCCTTAAGGATAGTCCTTTCAAATGAAGGTTTATGCATGAAGGGAATATTTTGTGAGTTTCTCAAAGGACAAGGTCAATGAAATGAAAATTATAACTATGCAAAGGTATGCGAGTGCAAAGAATAAAGGGGAAGCAACTTTATCAAAAGGGGGCAACATGAAACTATGAACTATGAACTACGAACATTATGCATTGAAACTATGAACATTATGCATGAAACTATGAACTATGAACATTATGCATGAAACTTTGAACTATGAACATTATTCCAAACCCTTTTATATAAATTTAACTAAAGCATTCTATTGACTTCGACAAACTTGGCATGCTTGGCAAGCATACTTTCAACAATTAGTGTACAACATAACGACTTCGTAAAGTGCAGAAAATCACAATAAATGAGTAGTTTAATGACCTTTTCATATCTTTAAAAGACAAATCCTCTTAAGGGGAAAGCATTACCAACATAACACAAAACCATGATACATAAAGGGCAGCAACTTCATGCACACACATATAAAGAGATTAAATATAAAACTTCTTAAGATTAATAAATTAAATAGACCCTAATGAAACCCTACAATTGTTTATATGAAACCCTTATACATTGAAATTAACCAAATATGAAAGAAAATAGTGATCAATAACATGACTTTACAAATTCAATGTGCATACTTACAAAACAATCCAACAAACCATCTGAGTCTTCTCTACTCTTTATTGTGTCAAGTATTGCCTCGTGGTCAAACTCACACACCTTCCACAAGTTCTTATTCGTAGGTCTACCCTTATATTTGATCAAATGAATGTTGGCTGTGACAACAAGGTTGGAGTAGTGAATAATATTCAGATTTGTGTTGAAGTCCTCAAATAACCAAACTAGAGCATTCTTAACTAGGTACCTTCTAATCCATGTGCCAGTAACAACCACTGAACCTATAGGGTATTCTATGTTTTCTCCGTCTATAACTAGGGCCTCCAATTTATTTTTGGCCTCGGTACAATGACACAAGTAATAATTTATTACCTCTTCATTGTCTTCATCTGTAATCACTGCATAAACATTCCCTGCATTGATATGTTCATCCATTTATATGTATTTAATGAACATCACAATAAGACAACAAAGTAAGATATATTACCTAGTTCTAGTAGATTTGATACATGATCAAAGTCAACAAATGATTACATCTCTGTGATTTGTAGAGCTATCAGGAGCTGATACGTGTCAATTAGGGTTAGAATTCTTATATACTATTCTTCAACCCAATCTTTTGAGTTGTAATCATTCCATGCTTGAAGTGTAAATGTAAAACAAAAGCATGTCATCTTTCGCGTATGGATAATCCATGTACTTGAATTGGAGTTTCTAAAAGAGTGTAGCTCACTCGATCCTGTTAGTATACAACAATCCTCATATTTTGCAATGTTAGTATCATCTATCAACCAAAAAAATATATGAACTAAAGAATCACCTTCATTACCTCGACCCATTGCATGATTGCACCACTAGATAATTGATTTTGCATCTATCAACTTTGCACTATATTTGTACTTTAACTCTTCTCATGCTAAGGCTCTTTTGATACATGCACCTACTCCATCATGCCCCCCCTTTCCATTCTTGACCTCTGAGAAGTTCCACATATGTTGAACACCATTGATCCTATGCATCCTGCTCAACCAGTAAAACATTATCGAGTTCTTGAATTGTGATGTATAGTTATTTGACCATACGATATGTTGACTGAATGATATGCCCCTGCTAGCCAAATCAGCATAGAACATATGCAACCAACCTTACAAAAACTCTATAGAATGTGTGTGATCATCACTAATGTAAAAGTGATACTCCCTCAATACCTTCCTATTATCCTTTGTACTATTATTTGTATGAATGAATACTATATGCACAAATATAGCAACTTGTGTGGAGTTGTAGTATTGTGATTGCACCTCATTCTATGGCTGTAGTGTGTAGTTCTCTGCAAAGTCAACAACTGAAACTATGCTATGAAGTGGAAATGTGTCCTTGCATAACTTGAATTGCGAGTCCAACCATCGAGCTCTATGTGTATGCCTTGCATACTCATAGACCACCTAATCACGAAAAATACCCATAAATTGATACATTGGACTCTTATCAGTGACCAATTCACACTTCTTTACTTCTTTCCCATATTTTAGATTGTAGGCCACTATCTTGTATTTTCCAAATTCTGCAATTTTGTTTCCAATTGCATTTGTACTAGCCATGTGTTGGAAAATGTTGCATGCCACCATAATGATAACATATTCCATCAAAACATGACTTCTTGTAAAAAATTTGACCATCCACTCTTTCACATAAAATTTTAGATAATAAGTCCCTTGAAGATTTAGGTGGAGGCCTTACGTTACATTTCTGCAAAACATTGTTAGTATGCATATCTATACATATACATTGATAAAAATCATAATGGTTAGAAAAATCAATATGTACTCTACAACAACAAGTAGTGTGTGTGTGATTTATTTTGACAGAAAGGCTCTAGCATTTCAAAATACCTTTGACATATTTTAACTTGAGGAAACTTCTCTACAAAATTAGCAAAAAATTGGGTTTGAGTGGTATCCAAAAAATGCTTTGGATGGGGTTCACGGATTTGACTACCAAATCTCCTTCTTACATCTCTTTGATTGGGAGAGACTCTTGTGTTATCCTTCCAAAAATCTTGTATTAGAGATCCCAAGGCTTGAGCAATTTCTTTATCTTTCGGTGGTAGTTGGTCGCGCCCACAAAAGGATATGAAAATCACGACAAAACCTATCCTGGGAATTGGAAATTCCAGTAGGCGACTAATACCTCTTCGTGGTCGTTCATTTACTTGTCAAACCAGGGAACGTATACTTTAAATGGAGCAGCACTATATGTGCACTAAGAACCAGTTTCAGTCACAACCTATTGAAAATAATATTTGAAAAGAAATTCTACCTATGCTACATGAAGGTAATGCAAAGTTCTCTTAACTCAACCATAATTTAACCAAAGCAGAAATCATAATAGCTACAACTGAGAAACAAACTATAAACTGGTCTTATGCTGCAGGAACAAACACAGGGATTGATTCCCAATGCTGCAGGAACAGTATAAGACTGAGCTTGTGCTGAAACTTCTAAAATGAAATATAACTTGAATTAACAAAGGATAAACAACTACTCTCCTACAGATACTTACTAAGTGGGCCCCCTTAGCAAACATCAACTAATTTACACAAAAGATTGTAATCAGAACTCCATCAACTTTTATTCATAATGTGAAATCATTTACATTGATTGTTCTGCTTCATAAAACTAACAAAAACTCTGATTCATATTATGTCTCTAACTCTTACATAATCTGCTTCTCTATCTATTTCCTATTTTTTTGTTCTCTTCTCTCTTTCTTGTTCACCCGCGCAGGAGGAACACTTATTTAAATCAGGAAAACAACTAACTAACTAACCCTAACAGAGAAAGACGTGGATGTAAAATGTATCCTGAAATCGAGGAACAAACTTCATAAATGAGTTTATCCGTTAAACCCAATCCAGAGAGAATCTAGCACTCCACTCTTTCCAGATTAACTGACATTTAAAATCCTTCCCAACAATTTCGGTCAAAGAGTCTTCGCCAGAGCTTCCTCGAAGTCGTGTAGGAAATGGACTTTACTGCAAGGCCGAGATCGGCTACGCTTGACTTGATCATACTTTCTTCAACAACTTGTGAAACACAAGGTAATAGATGCGAAAGAAAAGACGCATGGCACGTACACAATATCCATTCATTAATCACATATTTAAATCTATTTCATCATTCAAAAACTACATGGGTTATACCAGTCATTTGGGGAGTCAAACAGGGTAATAAATATAGACATGTCAACATGATAGGCTGCAGGAACATGAAAGTGTATTGCTACAGGATATCCCCCAATAAAAGGTTTCAAAAGAGTTAAACAACCATGAACAACAAAAGTGAAGGTATTAAAAGTACACCATGATATCCAAATTATGAGCATATTTTGGGCTCATCATTTGCCCCCTACTTAACCCAATGCTGGTCCTCCAGCATTAAACTTTCTGGTGGTCTAACTGAAATCAGTGGTTGAGGCATGACCCTGAAATGGAGTTCCAAATTTGTAATAAAAACCTCTGAAGCTCTGCCACCTTTCATACCTACGAGCTTCTATATCTTCATTAATATTTGTAGCTTGGTAAGGATAAAGGGGCCACATTAGCACAGGAGGTCTAAATGTCAAGGGAAACCACAATTCAAACCTCTTTTGAAGGCCCAATTGTATGTATCTGCTTGATCTTTTGAGAGCTGCCGTAAAATTCAGGGGACTGTGAGGCTTAGACCTTCTTAACCCAACAGTTAATCTCTCCCACCTCTTCTCAATTCTGGAGTATGACAACTTCCAAAACGAGTATGTCTGTTCTTGAAACTCATCATATACCTATTTTCTGAGATCAAATATTTTCATCCTGACTATATCATTATTAAAGCCATATGCCACAGTAAGCCAGGTTTTCAACATTGTATGGGGGTTTGAACTCTCAGGGCGCAATGGAACAGGCTCATTTCTTTCGGCTTCTTCATATGCTTCCCATTGCCTGCCATAATTTGCTTTGTTTTCCGCCCAAGACATAAGTGATCTCAAATGGATGTCGCCAATGTACAGAAGGGGATTCCACTCTATTTCAAATGGAATTATAAAGCCATGTAAATAAAATTCACACAAAGAATTCCTTAGCCAATTAGGAGCTGCCTGGTATGCATCGTAGAATTTTTTAGCAGTGTGAATAATAGGATCTAGATTTCTGGAAATTCTCATTAGCTGGAACCACAAGAATTGTTCCTTGAGGCACAGAGCATAAACTCTGGGTGGTGGTCTGCACTCCATAATCTGACCAGTTACCTTCAACATTTCATCCATTTTCTCCTTTAACTCCTAAATTTCCTATTTCTGCCTTTCAATTTCCTTTTTCAGTTTCTTCTTTTCTTCCTCCCAAAGACTTTTGTTGCATTTCAGTCTTGGCTAGGTGGCGGAAACTCAGGGTTTGCAATGTAACCAGTTTCCATGTAGCTTTGAAATATTCCAAAAAATCAATAAAAAATGTCTTTTTGTAGACAACAATGGCTTAACAAGTTGCAGGGGGAAGCTTCATTGACCACTTCCAATTGTTCAGTCTGTTCCTCCTCTCGCTGCAGGATGAATTCTTGTTGCTGCAGTGGAGAAGACTGTGCTTCCTTCAAAATATGCATAGCCGTAGCAGCCAAGTCGTTGAGACTTGGTACCCCCCTTTCATTATGCTCAACTTCCCTTGTCTCAATTTTTTCTTCTTCAGGAATAACAAATGAACTCCGTGCAACACTTTTAGACACATTCTGAGAAACATCATATTCAGATTCTACAGATTCTTCTAAAATT
>VDFB02364742.1:0-89466 GCA_007258455.2 Sequoia sempervirens
AACCTAGGTCGAACTCATGTATCCTTTTCCATGAGGAAACATCCATATAATCAACAACAAATTTTCCAAATCGGCTAGTAAAAAGATCCATAAAAGGGAGAGCCCAAGGCTCTTCTTTGAGAGGTCCATTCCCAAACCTATAGTCATCCCATAAAATAATTCTTGTACCATTCCCTAGTTTCCATTGCAATCCATTAGAAATAATATTTTTGGCTTTAGCCATATAATTCCAAAGAGTAAAGCCAGAAGGGGGGATAATCCACTAGCAAGAAGGTCCCTCAAGCAATCCACTCCCCTTAGATATTTACTAGTAATAATCTGAGCCCATTCATTGTTACTAGAGATGAGGTTCCATAGTTGCTTAGCAAGTAGAGCCATGTTGAATTCTCTGATTTTGCAAATGCCTAATCCTCCCACCTTCTTAGGCCTATAGAAATCATCCCAAGAAACTAGGTGTAATATTTTATTCTCTTCCACCCTAGACCAAAGATAATTCTTTTGAATACATTCAATCTTATCCACAAACTTCCACGACATATGAAAAATACTAAGAACATAGACCAGAAGATTTTAGAAGGTATACTTAATCAATTGAACTTTCCTAGCTTGACTTAGCAAAGCCCCTTTCCACCCAACCAATTTAGAGTTAATCTTATCAACCAAATCACACCAAAAGGAATCAAGAACAACATTGGAACACAACAGAAGGCCCATATAAGACAATGACAAATCCCTAATTTGACACTGCAAGATCCTCACAATTCTCCACTACCTATGCTCATGAGTATTAAGAAAAAAACAACACTCTTAGGAAAACTAATATTTTTCCTAGAAGCTGCTTCATATTTTTGCAAAATTATTGAACCTTATAGAATTAATGTGGTTGGAGGCATGATGTTTCAATGTAGAAAGGTGAAAGAACCTAGTATTCCTATCCCCACTTTTTAACCACATGATTCTAGACCTTTGTTTCCAAAATTCATCCTCTTTAGCAACAATATTATGCAACCTAGACATAAGATTATTTTCCTTCTCAATGAGACCTTGATCATAGCCAAACGCCTGAATAGATTTTTGAATATTGAAAAGCTCCTCCTTAACAGCTTCCTTCTCAACAATTTTTTTCCCAAAACATGATCTATTCCATCTCCTGACATTATTTTTAACATTGGCCAATTTCTTAGCAACCCTATACATGGAAGAACCATCCACTTGAATATCTCACCAATATTGAATTAGACCTTTAAGGTCAGGATCACAAGTTCACATTTTTTCAAATCTGAAAGGAAAGTGTTTCCTTCTCCCTAGTAGGTCAATTGATAGGGAAAGAGGAAAGTGATTAGACACCAACCTATTCAGGTCCAAAAGAGAGCAAGAATAAGAAACAATCCAATCAGGAGAGATAAGGGCCCGATCAAGCTTAACCTGAATCAAAGCTTCATGCACATGTTGGTTAGACCAAGTGAAGGAGGCCCATTTGAAATCTAAATCAAGAAGAGCATTATCATTAATTAGATTCAGAAGATCAAACCTTCTCTCATCCACAATCTGAGACCCACCCATTTTCTCAACATCATGCAAGGGGGTATTAAAGTCCACCATAACCAACCAATTTTAGAAATAGGATGTAGAGATTTAAAAGAAATAAGATTTTCCCAAAAAAAAATTTCTAGCATTCTTACTATTAGATGTATAAATATTAGAGAGAGTCTAAGAGAACTTATCATGAACATTGATGCAAAAAGTAGGCACATGATTAAAATCTTGAAACATCACCAAACCCTAAATCAATTTTAGATTCCAAAAAGAAACAATACCAACAGACACCCCAGTTGCCTCAGAAAAATGCATACCATAGTCTTTGAAGAGCTTGTTTTTGAGTCTAGACAACTTATCCAACCCCATTTTAGTTTCTTGAATCGAAATAACATCAAGTTTATGATCCCTTACCAAATTTGAAAGGAGATCATGTTTGTGAGGGTGATTTAACCCTCTCATATTCTAGGATATGATCTTCATGAGAACTTATGGCGGGGGGAGCTCTTAGAGCACATCTCTAGTAAACTCCTTTGATTACCATCAACAATATCCATTCTACTTTCCTTATCCCTAGTAACTTGCGAAGGAGGGTGACCCTTGCCTCTCTACTCAGATCCACAGTCTAAACTTTGTCTATTTCTAGTTGATACTCCGAGAGGGGGATTATTTTTCTTTCTATTTCTTCCTTTCACAAGAATATAGGGGGGTTCCACCATTTCTTCATTTTCCTTCTAGGAAAGTTTTCCACTCAAACAATCCTTTGAACCCTCAAGCATAGAAGAAGAAATGCATCCAGCTTGTGGCGACTTCAAACCCTCATTAACTAGAAATGAAGACACCAAATTGACACTCTCAGAGTTTAAAGATTCCACCTCCTTTGTAGGAGAGGAGCCCAAAGACGTATTGACTCCACTTTTTTCCTCACTAATCCCCTTAGGACTAGGAGTAGACACAATATTATCAACTACCAGCTCAAGAACCACACCATGCTCATTATCATCCGAGCCCATGAAATCCATATTATTCATGTCTGCAACCACATACACCAAATTCTTAGGATCACCCCCTCGCCTCTCCACAAGACCCATAGAGGCACCCTAAACCACATGACCCTTCTCTTTTTCTCTCCACTACTTGACCACCAACTTCTGCACCTTCAAATGACATTTTTTTCCCAGTGACCCACTTTTTCACTATGGAAACAAGCAAAAGGAATAGATTCAAATTCCACCTCTTGCTCCCAAACCCCAAGCTTAGAATTAATCTTGACAATTGAGGGGAGATCCATAGACTATTTAAAATTAACACAAAAATGAGCATATACAAGATGCTTTTTAGAAGAAGTCATTTGATCAATAGATAGTAAGGATCCAAAGGTACACACAATTCCTTTAAAAACTTCATCCCATAATTCTAGAGGGAGACCTGAAAGTCTCACCCAAACAGGGGCCATCGAAAAGGAGCAAGAGTTCGGATTAAAACTTGGTTCCCATCTTTTGAGCATCAGAGAGGACTTCTCGATAAACCAAGGGACACCCATTAGGGCCAAAATAAGATCATCTTCATAGTTGAACGAGAAGGAGAAAAATCCTTTTTCCATTCTAGCCACATCTACTTGACCCTTAAGATGCCAATGATTCAAAGAGAGCTTATGGACTAGCTCAATATGAGGACAAGACCCCACAAATTTACCCAACAAAGTCATTTCCATGTTTAAGACACTTTTCTCAAAATACAATCAAGAAAAGAGATTGAAAATTCACCTGTTGACACATTAGAAATGAAGGCAACATGAGGCGAAGAGATTTTACCTTTAGGCTTCACTCCAAAAAGGTTTGACCATTTAAGGGATGACTTGAGAAAGAGGCCACCCCATGTCTTATCACCAATAGGAACCAAGCCAGAAGATATGAAACCCATGCCTAGAGCATTAGTAGATTGACTGAGGCCATACTTTTTTGCATCGAGATTCCCCAACTCAGACAAGGACAATGAAAAATTTAAAGGACAAGAAATCTTAGAGGCCGCTTTCCCACCAGAAAACTCATTTTCCAAATGAGGGGACCCACACCACTTACCATCATCCAAGGACCCACCTGACATCACCTTACCATCAACAAGTTGTCCGCCATTAGCACCTGCTACAGCTCCAAGGTTTCCTGCCTTCACCAAATTTGAAATGGATCCACCACCATTTCCGCCACTCAAAGAGAGTGCCATATGAGCTCAATATGGCAAAGAGATCTCCATGTTGTGTTTTTTTCATTTTTACCTAAGTGGGATGTTAATGGTGTGTGCAACTTGTTTTAATTGTTAAAAACTCTAGGAAGATGCCTATTGCTTTGGTGGTGTGTACTACTGAAATGGAGGTCATGATAGGAGATACAATTCTACTAATATGTTACAAAATTGATAATGAGTGGTTGAATATACAATAAATATAAAATAACAATCTTGGAGAGGATATCTTATAAAAAAATAAAATTTGGTGTACTAGAATTTCCAATGAAAATCTTTAAGAGTGTGGTAGAAGATAAAGTGAAAGATAGGGATCCTAGAGTGAAGGAAATAAATGGAGATTTAAAAGGGAATATTCAACTATATAAAATATTTAGATTTTAGACATGGATAACAATAGTTTCATTGAAGATATTTTAAAACCTAGTATTAGCTCTTAAGGAGGAAAAAATAGTATTGAGAGAGTGCATATTGCTTGTATGAGAAATAATTATCTCCAAATGAGGGTTATGATGAGTCTGATTTGTGTCTAGGATTACATACCTATTGGAAAACAAATAAGGGAATCTTATAATTTAGGGTTCAAGGGTGGTTGGAATTTTTAATATTTCAAAGTTAAAGTAGAAACTAGCATTTAGTGTGCACACACATTTGTTTTGGTCTAAATATGTAGGGTAGGTTTAAGGGGTCTGCAAAGACTTAGGAGTGGTTAAAATACATATTAATAGAAATTTTAAACTAGGAAATAGGATAAAAAAATCTTAAGCATGTTTGTGAGGATGGAATCCAATGTGAGTTCAAAAACATAAGGTGGAGATTGTAAAGTGGGAAAACTTTAACCTTAGGACTTATTTATTTCATATGGCTCTTCATTGAGAACATATTGTCTACAAGCAAAGTTACAATATATTAATAATAGTATTGGAAACTAAATTTAAAATTCTAATAAAACTTAAGCCAAGATACAACGTGCTTTTGATTGCAATGGTATGTGAATGCTCTTAATTTTTTTGCATATGAATGATTAAATTTATAGTGCAATATTGTATTGGATATGGATTATGAAAATTATCAATGAGAGTCTATACATATATATGTTTTTAAGAAACTAAAATAATTTTAAAGATTTGATCATAGACCATGAGTTAAGGAGAGGTGGGTTAGTTAACTAGATTTAATGAGGAAATTTCTATTTTGATGAGAAATTTAACTAATGAGGTGATGATTATGGACTTTAGTAATTTATTTAATGAATAATGATGTTGAATATTATTTACATATTTATGGATAATGAAAGGATTTACTTTATTTATTTATTTAATGGGATAAAATGGGTTAAATAGAAATTAGCGTAATGTAATTAAAAATAAAAATTATTTAATTAATTAGTAATATTGCTATGGTATTCAATGTGTTCGATTATGAGTGTCTAGATTTTAACCCTCTTTCAGATGATGTTTGAAGTAACATTGTTTTAAATAAAATAAAAGTAGCTAAGAAGAAAAAATTAGGTGAGATGAAAAAAGTGATGATAAATTCTCCAAATGTGTTGAAGAAGTAATAGAAGATTAGGTAGAGAGATGATGCCCCCTCAAGAGGTTGTTTGTGTAAAAACTACATGAGTGAAATCTCAAAAGAAGAAATGTGTAGAAATTTTCAAATGGAAGATAAAGATAAAAAAATTAAAAAAGGAAGAAAAATGAAGAGATGGATGCAAGAAAAATGATTATGAATGAAATGAAGATAATGGATTTATTATGATGATGTATGAGAAACTGATTATTTTTAACGCTTTAGTTATATTAACACGAAGAGAGAAGACCTTATTTAATGCAACAATGGATATTATGCATCAAAGTATAAATATTAACAAGGTGGCAATGTATCTAATGCATATATTGATTTAAAAAGAAAAGGCCACCTTAAAAAATATACCATTAGACACCATGTTACAAAATAATATGATGTTATCATGATATATTTCAAGGATTGTGACAAATGCAAACAAATTAAAACACACACAAGAAAGCAAGAAATCATGCATAATGATGCAAAGATAGATATCATATTGCTCTTAGTCAAGCTAAAAACTGATTGATTGATTGATAATGGTTATAATATAATTATTTATGAGAAGAATGATCAGATGATTAGGAATGATCTATATGATTGATAACATTATTGATGATAAGAACATTAGCATTATAAATGTTGTGTGTGTGTGAAATGTGGGAAAGTAAATAAATCAACACAAACCTTAATGAAATGAATTATATCAAAGATTTGAACCAAGTAAACTACTCTATTTTGCAGTTAAACAAATCTTATAAGAACGTCTCATTGTCCTCTTACCCAAGGATTTATTAAACCACTTGGCCCTTAGATTTCTATATGCACAATGGTTGTTAAAATGAAAACTTAGGAAATGAGATAATATTCAACATGCAAGCCAATTAAGTTCCTACATGAAACTATATGATGGAAAGGATAATGGATACAATGATGAATGGACGCTGGTTTTAGATTATATAATGTAAATTCTATGATATGAAACTAGGATGATACTCCATATGCTCAAATGCTAACTATGAATATGCTAATCTAAAATGCAACTATGATGAAAAGTGGGATATAAAATGCAACTATGAAGCAAAGTATTATTCTAAGATTTAACTATGATGCAAAACATGATATGAAATGCAACTATAAGACTGCAAAATGCTCCAATTCTCAAACGACATTCCTGCATAATAACTCTATTCAAAAGTGGATGCAAAATACAATGCCAAAGGGTTGTATTTATAGCCTTTTCCAAGCAAATTGTGAGGTGGCAATGATCAATGGTCCAGATTCGAACAAGAGGAATGAACAGTGGAGATGAAGAGAATGAAGAAGGTGTCCCCTTGACCAAAGACAACATGCCAAATGGATGGAGGAATCTCTTGACCAATGAGCAACATGTCAAATGGATGGAGGAATCAAGTGTGGGAAGAAAAGACCATGTGTTTGAAAATTGGTTGAAGACATGTGTGAGGAATACGCCATGTGTTTAAAATTGGTTGAAATTAAATCTAATTTAAAAATTAGAATTATTTAATTTCATGTGACCTTGGTGAGGTGGCACAAAAAATTGTAGACATGTGCTTGAATTCCTAATCAAGATTAGTGAAACTTAATTAAATAAAAAAAGCTTATGAAAAATTGTTTATTTAATTAAATTAGAAGAATATGATTTTAGATTTGAAGAATTAGAAAGTATGAACAATATAAATAAATTGAGAATTTATTTATACCTAGTCAAAATATTAATTAAATAACTAGTATTTAATTAATTAGATTCCATGACCAATTTTAGGTGTATACATTTTTCCCCTCTTTGAAGTAATGTGTTTACACGTTGCTTCAAAGAAAAATTTGATACCGATGTCGAGATTTTTTTTTATGCCCTAGACGGTGATTTTCAAATATTGACAGATAAATGCCCCCTCGGGAGATAAATCGGTGAATTTTGGATTTTTTGAAATTTTTGATGATTTTGCGATGATTTGATGATGATCTAAAATTTTTGTGTTTCAAAAATGATTTATCTCCCAAAAAATGAGATTAAAGCCACTAGGTGATGATCTGATTAATTAAGGCCCCTTCAAAAAATAAAAATAAAACAACCCCATAAAATGCCACTTAATTAACCTTTAAAAGATTAAAAAGTTGATTAGAAAGGTCATTTGTGCATTTTGCAATTTGAAAACTTTGTGAGTGAGAGTGATTGAGAAACTTGGAGTGAAATGGTGATCTTGTACAACACACATCGGTTCGAGTGAGTTAGGTAACACAATCACCCAACAGCATACGGACCTCCGGTGAGTACCCCAAAAACTGCCTCGTATTTCATGCATTTTGTTTTCCCTTCCCCCTTTTTCATTTGAATTCAGTTTTGAAATGTTTTAGCACATTAGGAGACCAAAATAGTGCATACATAGACTGTTATAGTGCATTGACTAGTCTAGCGCATAGGATTACCGATGTAGCACATAGGATAAATGAATTAGCGCATAGGATAAAGTAGCACATAGGTGACCCAAAGTAGCACAATCATGAACTATTTTAGCACATAGAATAGTCTAGCGCATAGGGCAATTAGATTAGCGCATTGATCAAATGGTTTAGTGCATCGGGTACTTTGGCGCATTAGGACTTTGTTTCGGTGCATTGAGCAGGTGAAATGGCGCATAGAGTAGTTCGGCGCATTGAAGGTCTGTTTTAGCGCATTGATGGATTTCTCTAGTGCATAGAAAGAATATTCTAGCACATTGGTGAAGTTTGATGATTTTCTTGTTGAGACTCCTTGATTTTGATGATGTGTGATCATGTCAATTTGTGATTTGATGATGATTGATGATTTTGATAGATTAGATGTCCATTTATCTCATGATAGGTGAGATTCAATGATAGGATGATGATAATTGACGTCATGATAGGCGAGGATCAATTATAGATTGATTGATATGATAAACCTCATGATAGGCAAGGTTGAGTTGATTGATGAACCTCTTGATAGGTGAGGTGCATCGATTGATTTGATAAACCTCATGATAGGAGAGGTTGATTTGATTGATTTGATACACTATAATAGAGGATAGATGCACTAAAATATTTACACAGATGCGCTATAATAGAGGGTCAATGCACTGGAAAAATGCTCAGATGCACTATAAGACAGCTTGGATGCGCTATAACTAAGGAGGTGTATACAAATGCAATATCCTTGATGATGATAGTTTGAATAAAGTGGATCAAAGTTTATAGAAGGTTGGGGATAAACTAAGGAACATTTTTGAATGATATGCTAGATTTTAGAGAAATATGCATGTATTAGGATTTTTGGAATTTGGATGGACTATTGTTAGGATTATTTGGTGTGCTTAAGACTGGAATCTTGCAACTAATTATAAGGTTGGAATTTTGTTGCTTCTATACTTAGGAGATAGAACAACAATCTTCCACACTCTCATTCAAGGAAAAACCTAGAGATCTCAATCCAATGTCGAAAGGGGAAAGAGATCTTGCAATAGGGTTGTCCTAGGGTCTGATTATGAAGTAAACATGGGTTCACCACCAAGCTATGGATTAGAAAGACTAACGAATTGTACAATACCTAATTATGAAACTTATTGATATGCAAGACCTAATTAAATGACCTAGAAATGCAAGTAAATTAGAATAGAAAACTACAAAATAAGAAGTGTGCACCTAGAAACCTATAGAGGCTTGAATGAGGACTTGAAATGCTGAAAACATTGATTTTGAGGCTGCTTGGGACTCATACATCAGTTTGGGTGATTTAGTCCCAGATTGGGTTTTTTGTACCAAAACTAGAATCTAATAGTGCTTGATCAAAATATCTTGAAACCTAGAAAATGGTAGTACCAAGACTCATATGCCCAAGGTGGCATATTAGTTCCAGTATGATTTTTTATGACTTGATTCTGCCCTCCAATCTCTACTCTTTCTGCCACACTTCATTTTTGGATCTAAAACCTTGATTTCAGAATTGTAGATGACTTTTTCGTGAAGATAGTAACCTTGCAAATGAGGAGACAACTCCAAAAATTTCCTTCAAGCTTATAACCTAGTCTTCAAAGATCCTTCATGCTCCAAGACACCTAGATCTGCAATCACACATGTAGAGAGAGAAAAACTTGTTGATTGTTAGGGAATAGGGGTTTGCCTTGATCAAACCTCTTTTAGGTAATTAAAGAAAATGATGAGATAATGAAATAAGGACATAAAACATGAAGTATGGAACATGAAACATGAACAATGATACCTTGAGTGATGTCTTGTAACATGAATCAACAATATAACATGAAGTGACCATGTAGAATGCATATCTTGATCTTCAAAATAAGTGTAGAACAATGCTTTATCTTGGATCTTCAATGCTACATCATAACACTAGCTCAACAACATGATTGATGCCTTATGATGTTGACATGATGATGGCTCTTGAATTGTTGCAACAATTGATGAAGAATTATGCTCTTGAATGCCTTAGAAGTGATCTTGTAAACTCTCTTGATGCTCTTGTGAAGTCTTGGAATGCTTAACTCTTGAGTGCTTGACTTGATATCATGAAGGCTTAATGAAATAATTATTTGAGACCTTTTTTATATAGGAAATCTATCCAAGTTACAATTTATTAGATCCTAGAGGTTGAAATTCATAAAATTTAAATTTAAAACCCTGATTTCCCACTCAAAACCCTAAAAAGGGGCCAAATGGGACTCATATGCCACTCCTGGTGTATGGGTCATGTTGGTTATTTTTTAAGAACCAAACTGATCTCTAGACATACCTATGGATTTCTCCATTTCCAATTATCAGTAATACTAAAGGGATTGGCCAATGAATGAATATAGGCTGCTTAAACTTCTATTCCTACTCTTTGGGCTCTATGAAACTCGAGAGGGTGATCCCACAATGTATACCTAATTTTTTTTTTACAATCACAACCAAATACATTGTTAATAACATATATCTCTCATGATATCACTTGATAGCAACATTAAATAAGTTTGCAGCTTATCATACTAATGTTATATAAGATGATTATGAGAGAGAAAACACCTGAAAGAACGAATAACAACAATGTTCCTTTTGAAATTTTATGGTTCAAAGATTGAGTAGTAATGAATCAACACTGTAAATGTAACACTAATATCCCATATGAACCAATGTCTTTATCCAGAGCATAGAGTCAATATCCTTTGACATAAACTAATAACAATTCAAACAATAACACGTATAATCCCAAGAAATCTTGCATTACAATATTTCTCTGTGACTTCAAGATTATCACTTCTTACAAATATCCTAGCATATGGTAATTATAAGTTATCACTCTCATATAAGCATTTACATCAATTCATTGAATTGATAGGCAAACATGAAACTGAACATCCATAAGAGAATGATAGAGACAAATGAAAGAAATCCTTGAATACTTTCAATCATAACTCATAACACACATGTAGGGAGAGAGAATAACCATGAAACCAATAGTAATATGTATCATAAAATGATATACCATTATTAGTCTTACATGCAAGAGTATGAACTCCAAAATGAACTTAAAATAAAGACCCTAACACTTTCTTTGTATTTTCTTGATAACACTAACAATATCAACTCAAAATTTCCTAACCCCTGTGCTTCTGGTCTTGAATTCCTTCTTATAGAGATGAAGGAGCAAAACAAGCCTCAAACCAAATAGCACACATGTCATGATTTCATAGGACCACTTGCAAGAATATTCCCTTCATGGTTACACTTAAGTCTTCAGGTGAAACAAATAAACATGAGGCATAAATATCCTCAAATCTTCATGGAAAATAGGTCCCACCTTTAAAGACTTCATTAGTTTGTTACAACAGTCACAAGATATTCCCCATGTGTTCCAAATGCCAACTGTAAGGAGATCAAAATAGAAAAACTTACGAAGCAAGGCAAAACAAATAAAAAAGGTCAAAAACTATTTAATCCACAATAGCATCATGTGCTAATCACTTTGAGTATTAAGGAGATAATAATATTTTACCATGTTTTATCAAAAGCCTAATCTATACTATTTTTAGGCTATGTATCATTCTTCTCCTATCCATTATTCTTCTTATTCACTCCATATACTTCTCCAACTAGACGTATTCCTCCTCAGTGGGCCATTTAACATTCAATAAATGTCTCACCTTAGTAGTATACTGGGAGTACCTTGCATCAATTAAAACTCTGGCTTCTTTAACAAATATATCCATTTTTGAATCAATTTCTACCATCATATCAATGTCTGAAT
Source organism: Sequoia sempervirens (assembly GCA_007258455.2). NCBI lineage: Eukaryota > Viridiplantae > Streptophyta > Pinopsida > Cupressales > Cupressaceae > Sequoia > Sequoia sempervirens. The sequence goes on from VDFB02364742.1 coordinate 11,627, forward strand.
TGAGCAAGAGGTAATAAGTGGTAGATAAATGCATCATAGCAGCTTCAAACAATCCTCCAAATCTTCCTTCCAGGTGTCAAATGGATGTAATTCACCCTTAAAATTCAATATTTGAGGCATGCCACGGTTCTCCATTTCCTTGAATATTTTCAACTTGCTCTGGAGTTGTATTCCCAATTTTCTATGGAAAATGGTTACCTCATTTATTGAGTCAATAGTCTTCAAGATGTCAAGAATATTTGTGGGTGCCTCGGGATCCTCTTCTACTTTTGGTATCATCTCTTTCAGAGCACTTACTCTAGAAATCTAGTTATTCCACACATTCCTAAAGGCTTCCTGTACTTGTAGATACTTTGTATTTGCCTCATGAATGCTTTTATATGTGGCCCATACTTCATTAGCCTTGTGAACCAAATTGGTTACTCTATGCTTAAGCACATCCCTAAAAATCTCATTGGCCACCTTGACTGTCTCTAATTTGGCCTGCTTGACATTTTCCTCTTGAACAATTAACTTTCCTTTTAAATCATCAATTTTGAGGGCCAATGTCTCTTTATCTTGTGTGGACATATCAAATGAGGAAGAGGGAGAAGGCTGGGTCATTGTCTTTTGGGTAGCTTGAATGGTAACACTCATTCGACTCAATTCATTCAAAGCCTTATTATATTCCTTGACCAAAGATTCATATTTATTTTTGAGAAATATGTGTAGTATCTATACTAAGCATTGCATCATGTGCAGTTAATTCAGCTGCCTGGATAGGGGTTATGTCAGTAGCTCTTTTGACCACTAGTGAACCCATGATCTCTTCAATTGGCCTAACAACCTCATGTTTGTTAGTATTAGGTGCCATAGACCAAATTGCAAGGGTATGCAGCTTTGGACTATACCCAAAACCAATTACTTTATTCTCAAACTGATCTTTAGATATCAGAGCTTGAGGATCTCTTCTAACTGCATCATAGGATATGGCAGCTGTGATGGTACACCTTGGTAATAGCATAATTCCACTATGCTTAACAATTATACAAGCTTCAATAGGAGTAATGACTACAATTTTAGCCTTAATCTTTTCTTCCTCTGCCTTCTTAGCTTCTTCCTGATAAGAAGGTTCAACATTGGCTCGAGCTGTCTCTCTTTTATTTCTTTACTCCTTTGTTGGATCATAAATTCCTGAAACTCTTTGGTTTGCACAAATTTTTCATCATCCAAGAACTCATCACACTCCCTAATCCTGGGATCATCATCATTTTCTATATCATAATTCCATTGGACAATCCTATCAGGAGGAACATCTGAACTATGAGTCTCTTCAATATGAGGAGGAGGAAATTTCTACTCAACTTCTTCATTTCTTGGCACATGTTCTGCCACTTGTTCCTCTCTGACCTCCTAAACATCTTTAAATCTCTCTAGGATATCCATAGCTTGCTGCTGACATTGTTGCTTTAAAAGGATCTGGACCTATCTACAACCTCCTTTAATTTTACTTTAAATTGAACAGACTGATAGTCCCTTATCATAGAAAAGTCCCTCTCTAAGGGTTTTGCAATTTCATTGTATGGATTGATGTAGAAGGCATTCCTTTTCATAATCTTCTCTTCAAGGTTTGTCATAGTTGTCCACTCCTTTTCCCTAGCCATAACAACCTCATCACTTGTCAGGTTCCTTAGTACATCATCTTTATAGAAAAACTCATGATGTATGATGCCTAAGTTCTTTTGTCTTCTCTTTTTAGCCACAAATCCTTCTGGATCAAAAGTTCTAACCCCATCTATAGGCATTCTTATATTATTTACCACAATTCCCAATTTCTTATACCCTTCAGGGGTAGTGACCTTAAAATAAGAAAAAGAGCATTGGGGGTATAACAAAGAGCCCTTTCTATCCTTTCTAAACATTTCAAAATCCATGACTTCCATTTGCCACATGAGCTCCATGAAAGCCAATCTGTCTAAGACATACAAGGATAAGAAATGGGGTGCCACTTTTGTTCCATAAACCCTAATCAAAGAATATTCAGAATGTAAGAACCGGTCAGCCCAATTATGTGTGGCTATAGAACCTGGTACATCCGTTGGGCACATGACGCTCTTGATTTTTGGAGAAAGTCTGAATCTAGGTGCCACCCCCAATGACTCTAAGATACCATGTCTTACAATATTGGCAAACAAAATGTAGTTAGAGTTGGAGCAATCCTGATCCCAAATATATGTCCACATTTGCATAGGGATAGCTTCATTTTCGTTGTTCACAATCCTTAAATTCAATTTTCTTTTCCACTCATAATCTCCTTCCCATAAGAGCATATGCATTAGTAAGGAATACTGAGGGAAAGATAGAGGGAGTGACCCCCTTTTCAAATTAAGAAAATCCTCATGCATTTGTTGGGCAACAAAGTTAGCATAATCAAAACCAGTGTTTCGATTATAGTCCTATATGTCTGCCACCATCACCAACTATGAACCAATATCCTATACCTGCAAGAACACAACAAATGAACACATTAATAAGATAAAATGCAAGTTAGAATAGAGATTCCCTATAAAATCCATTTATAATTGCTCAAAATAGGAAAATGAAAGCAATACAATGAGAAATCAATAAAAGAGATTAAATCCTATGAAAATAATGTAAATTCTTAATCCTATGGGGGAGTTGGTGCCAATTTGATCTGGAAATTGGCCCTTTCCCAACTCCTTTGCAAGCTTTGATGATGAATGGTGATGGTGATCCACTTTGTGATTGCTTCAAATTCCTTCCATGGAGAAAACCTGCAATAACCTAGCTACAATTGATGGATTTGATGCAAATACTAAAGCTCTAAGGTGAAATTGAAGTATAGTAACTTTGCTCAAATTGTGGATGATATAAATGAAGGATGAGCTCTCTATTTATAGAAGAATGTGAAGAGAGAAAAGGAAAAAGGATGAATGTGGGACTAATCTTCAACCAATGAGAAGAATCCACATGTCATTATGTGAATGGTGGAGGAATGAACACATTTTGATCAATGTGTAAGTTTGAATATTTGAATTTGATGAAATGACATGTTTAGGGGGGATGAAAGAGGAGTTAAATTCCACTTGGCTCAATGCACAAGGACATGTAAGAGATTTTAAATGCTTTGTTGGATGTACATGTCTATTTGGGGGGAGATTTCAAATTTGAAGAATATTTCCACTTGAATGCCTTTTTGAAAGTAAATAGAGATTTAATAAATCAAATAAATTGATTTATTGTGCAAGTGGTAAAAGCTAGAGGGTGTGACATGCAATTAGATTAAACTAATTAGGTTTTGATCAATTTAAGAGGAGATTAGGTGATTTGACTAATTGATTTAGACTTGTGGGTTGAAATAAATCAAAAAGAGATGAAAATGATTAAGATCTAGTGAAATAAATATTTTGATTTATTTAACCAAAGGGGGTGATGTTTGATTAAATTAGATAAATGTTTGATTTATTTAATTTAATAGAGGAACTATAGAGATTTAATCAAATAATATGGATTATTTAATTAAATAAAGATAGGAAGATGAAATGACCTAGATAATTACATAGAGACAATGATTTAATTAAATCAAGGGATTTATTTAATTAAAAGGGGAATTATGATGACTTTAATCAAATAAGGCTATTCAATTAAATGGTTGGACAGATGTATAATTCAGGATGAAGTGATGTTAGTAGATTAGGATCGAGTGTGCGATATCAATTTGTATATTTTACATGTCTACATTTTGCCCCTCTTTGAAGCAATGTACTTACTGCGTTGGTTCAAAGAATAATCTTGCTAAGATCAAAGTTCAAAAATTCTCTAATTTTTTGGATGCCTCACTGTTGTCCCAGCGAAAAGAATTACACTGGTATATTGTCCCCTCAAGAGATTGAGTGGAAATACTAATTTTGGATCAAGATCACAATAAAATGTGAGAGGAGTGGTTCTACTGATTAGAGGATGAAAGATAATTCTTTAGAAAGATTAGATATTTGACATAGACAATTTTGATGATGTATAGACAGTCATCGACCATGGGTAGCCTCATGTATATTTTGAGATATCACACAAATTTGGATAGAAATGCTAGTAAAGATAGAAGAATAAGATGGATGGAAGAGAGGATCCAACAAGTCTGATCTGATAGGACTTTATTGGAGATGATGATGATGATCGCTTGCCAAGAGTTGGGATTTTCAAAGGGCCAATTAGCTTATTGTTTGATAACACACATAGATACGATGCATCAAGGTATAGACAATTAGGATGGCATTGTACCTAGTGAGATGGAGTTGGACTCGAAAAACAAATAGGAGTATTCTTGTTCACACTTGACATACATAAACCTTGATAGGATGCTCCTAACAAAGCAAGTATTCACCAAGGTTATATTACAAGAACATCCAACAAGCACATCAAACAAAAGATAATGATCGATGCCCCATTCCTTTCTCTCTAAATCATTTTGATTAGACATCATTGAGAGGTCTTTATAATGGGAACAATAAGATAAATAAAAAAGAAAAGATCAAGCAAACAAACAAGCCAATGTTCTTCATACCTACAACCAAAGGGATGTGTTTTGATAGGATAAGAATCCAAGGTGATATCCAAAATGATGCCCATTGTCGGAATGATATATCCTAGGACATGCATTGTATAGGATGATGATGGGTTGATAAGTTGTTTGATAGGATTTTGATATAAGGTTGATTGACATGTTTACGAATGATCAAGAGTTTAATTTTGCGTTTAAAGGTTTGTTGCTTTGATTTTGATTTTATATTTGAAGCTTGCTTTTGCCGGTTGCTGTGGTTGTTTTTGTTTGTATTGCCAAAGGATGAAGGTGACGATTTTTTTTTATTATGGATGAGATTATTTCCGGTGAAAGCGAAACAAGACAGATGGATTTTTTCAAATATTTGGATGTTTTTGAAATATTTTTTGGTATTTTTTGGTATTTTTTGAGATTTTGCAATTTTTTTGATTTTATGAGATTTTGTGAATGTTTTTGGATTTTGTGTTTTTTCGAATGTTTTTGTGTTTTTGTGTTTTAGGGGCTGATTCGAGATTAGCCTTGCCCACGTTTAAGCTTAGAGACGACGTAGTTTAGATTCCATGTTTTTGACATTTTTCTAACTTTTTTGATCTATTTTTTGGATTTTGATATGTTTTGAATGTTTTTGGATTTTCACATGATTTTGAAATTTTGGATATGTGTGATGATATCAGTGTTCTATTTTGGAATTTTGTTGAAAACTAAGCTAAGGCTGATTGATTAGGATTTTGAAGCTTGGTTTTGGAACAAAAGTTGTTTTGGATGATTTGATGTGATGTTGAAGCACACATTAGATGTGACTGATAGTGATTGTTTGGATTGATGTTCGATTGAAGATAAAACTTGATAAGGAACATCCTCTTGTCAAATATGCCATGGGCTAGTGATTTGGATTTTGGCTCACAAATGCTTGACCAATTTGATTTCATGTTTGCCAATGTTTAGATCACCACATAAATTGGAGGATATATGTCAAGATTTATTCCTGAAGCAAGATGTAAATATCTGCCCCCAGTGTCCAACAATATATGGAATATCATGGATGGATGCTTGGATAGATATATGGATGGAGGGATATGGATTATCTTGCAATAAGATAAGGTGTTTGAACAGGGTATGCTCATTTGGATAATGCTTCATGGTTCAGATAATGCTGGGTAGGATAGGATCAATGAAAATGACCCATGTCAAGATGTTTACCATAAGCAAGTGTAAAGTGTACACCAAACTTCATCAAGATCAAGATAACTTGGACTATGGATGGAGATGGATGAAAATGGATTGGATAAATGGTTCATGGATGAATGGATTTATTATGGATAGGATGGATGGAATGTTGGATTTATTATGGATGGGATGAGATGCTTCTACCTGAAATAATGCACATAGATGCTCAATTCTACACACGATGTCTGTTTGCCAGGTTTTCATCATGGTACCTGCCTAAAGCGCCACCATAGTGGTTTTCACTAGAGGACGATTTTTTTCTTTACTGTTTTTAATCCTTCTTCTGATTTTTTTGGATTTTTATATTTTTATATTTTTTTAGTTTTTTCTGAAAAATTTTAAGCTCATGCTGAATAACCTTGTGGTGTTTATGTAGATGCCCTTGTCACAATGTGCCATTGATATCTTGCTTGAAGAAGCTGCTTTGCCAAGATACGTGCACTTGAATGCAACTTTTGAGATACCTGATCTACTTTGTTGATACTGGAGTTAACTTTGTCTTGGTGCACACATCACGATAGAGTGCCTTCTGAATCCTTATGATGAAGGGTTGTTGCCAATACATGGTCAATGTGAGAATTGGATATCATGTGTGGAGGCTTGGATGGAGTGTGTTTAGGGATAGGAGATGGATTGGTTGATAATTTGGAACCTTTGACTCTCCAAAATTGGGAAGATGAGAAATGATGGGTGGATACAAAAGTGTGCATGGAATTAGGACAACTACTTGATATACTTTTTATGTCGCTTAAGAAGCCTTCTTTTGATTTTGTGGACATCTTTGATGGATACTTTTCCCTTTTTTATTTTGCCCCATAGTTTCTTTGACTGATGGAGTTTGATAAGGATAATCTTTCTTTGTATTCTTTGGTATCCATGTGTATTTGACTTGTCCATTATGCTTCCTTTCTTCTTCTGCTTTGATAATGTTCCTTGTGCTTTGATTCAAATCTTTCTTTTGATGTTGGTCACAATTCATGGATGGGGTGATGGGTGGATGAAGATTCATGATGTGGCTGGTTGTAGTAGTGGCATCAGTTTCATCATAAGGACTCTTCATGTTCCCTATGTTGACATTTTCTTGAGATATAGTTGCCCCCAGTATGGTGGTAGTAGCACCTTTGTTCCTTGATTCTGCCTATTTTGAGATGTCTTGTTTAGTAAGCCTTCTCTAATAAATGTTTACTGTAGATGATGTTGTTTCAATGTACTGCTCTGCTAACTCCAAAATGTCCTATTCTATCTAACCCATTTCTTTGAGTGGATAATGTTGGATATCTTCATACATGACGTCCTTAGTCTGAATTTGGGATATATCTGATTCTGATGTTGATAACTTTGTTTGACTATAGGAATCAATAACCTGCTCTTTTTGTGTAATAATATCAAGAGTAAAGGAATCCTATTTTGAATGAAGATCATCTATGTGTCCATCCACAAAAAAACATCTCATGGGTAGATGGAGGAGTATGTGCTATGTGGATATGATCATCTTGTATAGATAGGATAGTATCCATTAGATTATTGTAATAACTTGGGGATACAAATTCTTGATCTTGAATGATTTCATAATTGCTTTCGACATGCTTTGGATCAAGTTCTTGACATGGGTCAATTTCAAAGGATGGATTGCTTACAAAGGAACCTTCTTGGATATCTTCATTAGGCATAGGAAGTGGCTCAATATCCTCTTGATCTTTGAGTGAATTGGGATCAAGTGTTGAGTTGAAGATTCCTTCAATATCGACAATCATGAGGTTGAAGGATGTCAATATGTCTTGGAAAGGATCATTGCTAAACTTTGGTGAGAGATGTTGATCATGCTTTAGAATAAATTTTTGAGATATGTCCTCTAACTCATTAGGTGATGTAGAGACATTTTTCAACATGATCATTGGTCAATGGATTGCTGATTACAGGATCAAATAATGTTAACACTCCTTGAAATAGATCATTGTTGAATATTGTTGAGGAATTCTTATCATGATAAAAAAGTGACTCTTGATGTATGTTGATTTGATCTTCAAATGAGGTAGAAACATCTTCCATGTGTTCATTGATGGATAGGTCTTGATCATGTGATTGCTGACTTGGATCGATATATGGAGTCGTTAACATTTTGTTGGGATTTTGAACATCATTTGCTTGTTGGGCTTGGTATTGGGCTTGAGCTTGCACTCGCTCTTGAGCCCGGGCTTGTAGTGTGGCTTGGGAAACTTGAGCAACTTGCTGAGTAGCTAGTTGTGCAGCTTGTCGGTTTTGGTTTTGTTGGAGTGCCTTCTAATAAGTAGTCTGCTGAGCGACTTGCAATGCAATGTTGTATTGGTTTGATGTGTTTGGTTTGGGTGGTGGTGGTGGTTTTGGAATAGTGCTTGTTGTGGTGATAAGAGATATCGCTGTATTGATGATTGGGATTTGAGTGGTGGATGGTGCGATTGATATGGTTATTCCTTAAGAGACCATGTTTTGAGGGATGATAGATGATGTGTTGGTTTTTTGTGCTATGGGGATGGTTGGAATTTGTTGTTGCGATATCAATGGCAAGGGGGGAGGATTTGGTATGATGCCTTGATTGATGGTTGGAGGGATGTTTTGGATGAGTGGTGGTAGTGAAGGTAGCCCCAAACCAAGAGGTGATACAGATGTTAATGGCAAGGGTGGGAGTGGTGGGAAAGTGAGTGGCATGCTCCCTTGGGGAAATGATGATTTTTGATCAAAAATGCCCCCTGGTCCAAATAGGTCACCTTCTCCTTATGAGGTCATAGGGAGAGAGGTTTGAGGGGTTGCGTGAAATGATGATAATGGGTCATTAGGATTATGAAAGGTGAGGGGGGTATATGGGTGTGATGGATTTTGAACAACATTCATGTGATTTACAAACATATCTATCCAAAAGTTTACCAAGTGTGGATTCAAAATGTTCATGTTTGGTATAGTTGTATTTTGTATATTCTCACTTGACATGTATGGATTTGGTTGGATAATGTTGCTTTGTTGAAGACTCATGCATTGAGTATTTGGTTGATAGATTTGTAAGTTGGGACTTGAATTTAAATCTACCATAAGAAAAGGTGTTTCAAAATTTAGATTGGGTATACTCACATTTGTTGTACCATTGAGGTTTGTAGGAGATAATGATCCCATGTATGGATTGTATAAATGTGAGTTTTGAAAATCAATTGACATTGTGAGGCTTTGATAATTTGGTTGGTTTAGACCGCTTATGATGTATGGATCAATTTCAAGTTTATATTCCATGTTCTTCTTGTGTTTTGACCTTGTTGCAAAAGTGACCTCTAAGGTGTTTAGGACCAATGATGAGATGAAGGATGAAAGGGGTGAATGATATGGATGTTGATTTTTTAGGAACTTTGGATCAATGCTAGACTTTAGGATTTTATCTTAATTGGTTTTGATTGGATAATGAACTTGTAAACCCTAAGATGTTGGATGTGATCTTTAGGATAAACTTGTTCAAAGGTGTGCTGATTTAACTAGAGGTATGAGAAAGGATGCATTCCCATACTCCTAATTAAACAAGGTGATTTTGATTTAGTTTAAGGATGTACCCAAGTCTAGATAATGATGTTTCCAAAGCTCTAAAGTTGCTTGTGGGATGGGATGATAAATTTTTGAAATGGATGAAGTGTTTGATTTTGATCCTAAATGAACCTAAGGACTTGTTTACAAGGCCAAGGTTTTGAAGAACATGCTTTTCCCTTCAAACCAAAAGATCAATGTTTTCTCAAAAGACCATAAGACAAAACATACATAAGCACATGTGTGGGGTTCAATTGATTTCATCTTGATTAGTGAATTGCTTTGACCACAAACACTTTCTTGATTAGATTTTCAAACTAAACGTCTAATGTCCTAACTTCTTTTCATCCCACAAAGTGCTATGTGGAATTCAAGGAAATCAAGGCAATGGTTACCTAATGTTTACCTTGGTAGAAGCAAATTAAGATGTAAAGCCAATTACTTAGAAACCTCTAAGGATATAATCCCCAGGGTAAGCAATAATTCTTGGGTTTTTTCAAAGGTATTTGCTCTAACTAAGGGGTTTGAAATTTTAATTTTCTCGTTGAATGTGTGTTTCCCAATGTTTTTGAACAAGCAAGTGTTTTGATACCAAGAACATGCACAACCCTATGGATACGAAAAAATTTACTTGTTGAGTTCCCACTTGGACAAGTTTAGCTATGCCTACTCTTAGCAAATGATTAGATGCTTGACCCCGTTGGCTCCCCTCCACGACACTCACTTATACGAGGAAGCCAAGCATCAATGCCCATGAAACTCCCATGGCATGCTTTTCATTTCTACTAAGAGCCATAAAAATGCGGGACAACTTCAAAATGACCGTTCTTGCACCAACAATTAGATCAAGGATTTTAGCCTTTTCTAAACAAGGGTTTTAATTTGGAATTTCCATTTGTAGGAGTTGACCCAATGTGGCGAGAGACCATTGCTGCCCTTCTCATCAGAGCGAACCACGTGATACTAACGTTTATTCCAATACCCACATTTATATCCCAGCTAGAAATACTCTTGGCTTTAGAGTGTTACCAGTTGAGTCGTTCCCTTGGGTGAGTACTTTTTCCCCAAGGCAGGCCCTCTAAGATAAACAATAGTGAGTAGATGTATTCATAGTTTGATCAACCTTCATTTAGAAACAAAGGGAGAACACATGCAATAGATTTACTCACACTCGCACAATTTGTTGTTCAATTTTATAGCGCCAAAATGAAATGTGGAGGTGATCACTTTATCCCACCCTAAGATCACAAAAAAGGCCTTTTGATTCTCAAGATCACTGTGAAGCATGAGAGAAGTGCATACGTCCATTTTTGATGATGTTAGTCTAAGTAAACAATCACAAAAATAAAGTAACACATGTTCTTTTTAAAACCCTCAAAGCAATACATGACTTCTTTTTAAGCACCAAATCAAATGTGGAATTTGCCTTGTTAAATTATTAGCCCCAAACAAAATCTAGTGAGTTTGTGTCCTAAAGTTCATTTAAAGCTCCCTTTGTAACAAGAATTAAAAAAGTTCTTTTTAGAGCCCAAAGTAAAACTAGTAAGTCCTAAGTGTGAAAGATAGTAAATTTTCCTTAAGAGGAATAGTGAATTGTCTAAAAGTGTTGAACAAACACTAGAGTGTTTAAAAACACTTGGTATCATGAGATGAGATCATCATGCTTATCTTCTTCTTCACCCTTGACGAATCCAATCCTACAAGAAAATCAATTAGATTCTACAAAAATAGAGGTTAAGAAAGCAAAAAACATGCCAAATAACTAGAATTTGATAAAAAACATGTGTTAGAAATAACTTTTCACTTTTTACTTCCCTCTAGCGGTGCAATCCACAAAGGCGTTGCAGTTTGAAGTCACCAACGGTGCTGTATAACACCGCTTACCAGTCAGTGTTGCTCTATAGCCAGACCAGTGAACATGAAGGTGTCGCTATTTTGATCAGTGGTGCAGTTTGGATTTTGAAAAGATTCTAGTGAGCTAGAAAGTGTTAGCGGTTTTGTTTAAAATTTGAATTTTGGGTAGGAAGTCTGAAGCATCACCGTTTGAACTTTGCAACGGTGCTATATGGTGACGTTGAGTTCTCAGTGGTGGTAAATAGTGACATTGAGCTTCCAACAATGGAGTTTTCTGTAAACACATAAAAAGCATGAAATGTTTCAAAAAAATGTGATTTGATCTCCTGGTTAGCCCTCCTTCTAGTTCCAAAATGTGAACCAATATCCTATACCTATAAGAGCACAAAAAATGAACACATTAATAAGATCAAATGTAAGTTAGAATAGAGATTCCCCATAAAATCCATTTATCAATGCTCAAAATAGGAAAATGAAAGCAATATTATGAGAAATCAATAAAAGAGATTAAATCATATGAAAACAATGTAAATTCTTGATCCTATGGGGGAGTTGGTGCCAATTTGATGTGGAAATTGGCCCTTTCCTAACTCCTTTGCAAGCTTTGATGATGAATGGTGATGGTGATCCACTTTGTGATTGCTTCAAATGCCTTCCATGGAGAAAACTTTAAATAACCTAGCTACAATTGATGGATTTGATGCAAATACTAAAGCTCTAAGGTGAAATTGAAGTATAGTAACTTTGCTCAAATTGTGGATGATAGAAATGAAGGATGAGCTCTTTATTTATAGAAGGATATGAAGAGAGAAAAGGGAAAAGGGATGAATGTGGGACTAATCTTCAACCAATGAGAAGAAGCCACATGCCATTATGTGAATGGTGGAGGAATGAGCACATTTTGATCAATGTGCAAGTTTGAATATTTGAATTTGATGAAATGACATGTTGAGGGGGGATGAAAGAGGAGTTAAATTCCACTTGGCTTAATGCACAAGGACATGTAAGAGATTTTAAATGCTTTGTTGGATGTACATGTCTATTTGGGGGGAGATTTCAAATTTGAAGAATATTCCCACTTGGATGAATTTTTGAAAGTAAATAGAGATTTAATATTGATTTATTGTGCAAGTGGTAAAAGCTAGATGGTGTGACATGCAATTAGATTAAACTAATCAGGTTTTGATCAATTTAAGAGGAGATTAGGTGATTTGACTAATTGATTTAGACTTGTGGGTTGAAATAAATCAAAAAGAGATGAAAATGATTAAGACCTAGTTAACTCAATATTTTGATTTATTTAACCAAAGGGGGTGATGTTTGATTAAATTAGATAAATGTTTGATTTATTTAATTTAATAGAGGAACTATAGAGATTTAATCAAATAATATGGATTATTTAATTAAATAAAGATAGGAAGATGAAATGACCTAGCTAATTACATAGAGACAATGATTTAATTAAATCGAGGGATTTATTTAATTAAAAGGGGAATTATGATGACTTTAATCAAATAAGGCTATTTGATTAAATGGTTAGACAAATGTATAATTCAGGATGAAGTGATGTTAGTAGATCAGGATTGAGTATGCGATATCAATCTCTATATTTTACATGTCTACACCAACAAATCAGAGGCTATTCTAACCTCAAAATCCTAAGCTAGAACCTAGTTCAGACAATAGTAAGTGTTCTTGAAATAGTCTTCAAATTCTTCACATTCAAAAGGCTCAACATCTTGAATAGTGAACTTTTTTATGTTCCTTATATGTCGCACAAGTATTGATTCTTTATATGGAAATTTTCTTCCTTAATATTCAACATACAAGTCACCACGCCTGAACTTTGCAGTGTAATTGGGATTCAACCCAAACACATCCAAAATTTTATCCTTAGTCACTTCCAGAATCATATCACCATTCTCACTCTTGATTGTCCTATCAGTAGGGCCATAGTGCCTTGCTAGCTCCATCATTAAATCTACCTCCACAAACACATTCAGAACTACTAATTTTCCCAGGTTCAACCCCCACAAGAACCATGCAGTCTTACTAGAATTTCACCTATTGAAAGCATACTTAAACAATTTCCATCCACTATGGGGCTGGGGTTTCTCACCAATCTCGCTAGCATCATCAGTCAACCTAGTGGTAACAATAACTTGTCTTGTGGGCCTTTTTCCAATTCGTGACCCTCCCTCTCTGATACCTCCAGAAGTTTCCTGCATAAATTTTTTTGTTTCCTTCTTCACACTTCTAGACCTTGTGGAAGCTGTAGGAGTACCAGGCAAAGGGTTAGAAAGAACTACTGGTTTGGGCTTGGATTTAGCTGAAACATGCTGAGTTTTAGGTCTTTTGACCCTTTTTTGTTTTGGTTTCCTTTTAGGTCTAACACTAGACTCACTAGGTTTTGGGTCACTCATGCTTATAATGCAAATGGAAGTTAGGGTTTACAATTTCTTACAGCCAGACAAAACTCTTCACAACTATTGTAGGACAAAACTCTACTTCTGAACAAGACAACTTTCCTCATAATTTAGACAAAGCTCAATTATCAAATTGAAAGCACCAGGATAAGACTAAATTGCATTTTCCATAAATTTTCTTATTAGCTTTCATGGGAATTCATCCTACCACCTTAATTAATAGGAGGTATCAGTTTTTCTTACTCAGACAAAAGTTGTGCCACCTTTGTTGTAGATAATCTTTGAAGTTTTCCTCACAGATTCTTTGGCCTCTGATATTCCTTTCCCTATCCAGTGAAATAGGATGTAAAATAAACTAGATATCTACTTTTAGTTATGGCTGAGAGGTGAGCATGCCACCATTAATATTTGATAGTAAGTTCATGCGAGCGAGCTGACAAGTAGCCATTCAATTTTGAACCTTGATCATTGATCCTTCAACTTTAAAACTGTATCAATGGTTGACAATCCACCTCACTACTTTTCTTTCTACTTTATACAAAATCTTTGAGATTTCAACACGTTGTTTCTTCATGTAGCAGTTTTCACCAATCGTTGATTCATTTTGTTCTCTTCCATCTTTATCAGTGATGTAAGTACCTTGTGTGACAAAATCTCAGCCCTTACATCAATGACCGGATTCTTGATCATCTTCATCTCCATCACTCCTCGCTAATTGATCTCTACACCTTGACTCCAATCAATGACAAGAGATGCAAGCACCAAAGTTTGACATGTACACCTATAATAAAAGACATTGCAAATAGGATGTAGCCAAATTAACGGGAGAAAACTCCTCATAAGAGATCATCTTGCTTATTGCTAATCATAACCTTAGCATTCAAAATGAATTCGTGAGGTGTGATAGAATTGGGAACTCATCATCTCACTCATCACTAACCATAAATAATCCCTTTACAACACATTGGCGATAGGCAATGAAACTAGGATCATGAAGTGGGAGGTCATCACTTATCACTATTACAACCTTAAGAACCCAAAAAAATTAGCAATAAGCAATCCCATAAGAACCTCACTCATCACTAATCACAAATAGAAGCTTAGAGAACAATTAGCGATGGGTGATACCTTAGTGATATTACCTCATCACTCATCATTGGTTTAAAACATCTATCTCAAAAGTAATTGGAATTGAGCGATAAGGACATAAGGCCAGCTAAACTTAAGTGAAAAATTTTATGCACATGTTCAATAAGTTGTTATGATGGGGGGGAACTTCCTAGGATGATATGATAGATAAAACAAAAGCTCAAGAACCCCAAAATCATGACATAGCTTATTTTTTCTGAACTTATGATGAGGAAACCGACTACCTAATAGAGAGTATTTAAAAAATGATTGGCAATGGGCAATAGGAAGTCAACAACCAAATAGAATGCTTAATTTATTTTAAGGAGGCAAAAATTAAAAAACCCTCCCAAATGCAACAATGTTTTAAGATGGGACATGAGAGCTAAGGTTCCATCAGGTCCCACCTAGGTGTAGAGAGAGAAAGTGTTGGGAGTTAAGAAGTTAAGTCTATTTGTTGATCTTGTCGGGTTTCCAATTGAAATAAGCCCCCAGGATACATAATATAGGGTCCTAGGGGCCTATTAATGATGATATAAAGGTCATAAATGTAAGAGGGCCCAAAAATCAATGTAAAAGTGTAAATAAATATACTCTACAACATCAAATTAAGGCAAAATTAGGTCTATTTAGCTTAAAAGGGCCCTAAATCCAATGTGAATGTGTACAACACATTAAAACACTAGATTAAGGCAACTATTAGGTCCAAGGGCCATAAATTTAATGTGAAGGTGTAAATGAATACACTTTACAACATTAAATCAAGGAAAAGTTAAGTTTATTTAGCTTAAAGAGGGCCCAAGACCTAATGTGAATGTGTAAAACACATCACAACACTAGATCAAGGTGACCTTAAGTCCATTTTAACATTAATCATTCCAAATTAAGTCATAAATTAGGTTCATTTAGTTCATAAGGGCCCAAACAAGTGTGAAATGTCACATATGACATTTTTTAACACTACATTTAGCCCCCACTTTAGTGAGAGGAGAAACTTGCCTCAAACTCACACTAAAGTAGACATTCAAGAGGGGTTCAATTATACCAATGCGGATGGTCTAGGATGACAAAGATCAAGGGAGTGGTCAAGCCCCATAAGCACAAAAGGACATGCACAAGGTGTATGATTTGCAGCAAAACAAGATACGCAAACATGCAATGTCAATAACTAAAAGAAAGTAAGGAAAAAACAAGCAAAAAATAAAAATGAGGTGGATCAAGCTTCAACCATTTGTTCAACACAACATGGATCAGATCTAAGCTATATGTCCAAAAATGCACACAATCTGAGGCAACAAAATTTTAGGCTGTCTATTGGGTGAATATCCAAAAGGGTGGCTTAGTGAGAAAGTCATGCCTTTGTATCAACTTCTCACCGTATAATAAGAAAGTCATGCCCATGTTTAGGCATCTCATCATAAGTTAACCATACCAAAGCTATACCTCTTAATAGCTTTGACAAGGTGCCACAAAATAATGAACTTTGAGCTCCATGAGGCAAGCAAAGCTTTGTATGCTTGATATTCATGCACAAACAAGATGGAACCATAGGAAAGCAAAGTGTATTATGCAAGGTGGCCATATAACAATTGTTGTAAATGCACAAAAGTAGTGTAAGGAATGTTCAAAGGGATTTTTCTTAGTTCATGTAAGGTATCTCCTTAGGGAACATCATGCCTAATGTCTCCAAGAGAGGAAAAGTCAAAGAAATATCTTGCTCTTAGAGGAAATCAAACCCAATGACACCACCAAGAAAAGAGCGCATTGCGGGAAGAAAGAAAATCGCACAATGAAACATGAGTGTCGATGTATTCCCCCACTTTAAAGTGGTTGCTAACACCTTTACTTTAAGATTAAAACCAAATGAATGAAATTGGGGAACTACCTAGATGAGGTAGCAAGCCCCAAAAACAAAACAAAAGCAAACACACCTATATACAAAGAGAATGTACATGGAAGATAACATACTTAGGAGAAGTATGGCTTTAAGAACTGTCCATATACTGGTAGTTCAAAAATTTCACCTGTTAGGCTTTGAAGAAAATATGAATCTTCTCTATGAGTGTTGGCTATCAAGTAAGGGCCAATCCACAATGCTTCAAATTTTCCATGTTTTCCCTTATCCTAAACTCTTGCATTCCAAGCTAACACCATATTGTTAACTTCAAATTTCTAGGGAGAATATTTTCTATCATATAAGTGCTTAACCTTCAATTGCATCTTCAAGTTTTTATCTTGAGCCTCCCTCCTAGATTCATCCAACTCTACCAAATTATTTATCTTATGCTGCATATCATCACAAATTTCTCCATCATATTCCTGCACAATCTTGTACATCTTGAGCAAGTTATTCAGTGGAAATCTTTCCTCCAAAACATACACTAAACTGAAAGATGAATAACCAATGGCCTTTTTCATAGTCACTCTATCTGCCCAAAATGCCAATTTTAATTTTGAATCCCAAGCCTCTTTATTCTTCTCCATAATTCTCTTGATTATCTTCATCAAGCTCTTATTACTAGACTCAACTTGACCATTTACTTGGGGATGGTAAGGTGAAGATTAAGAGACTTGTATGTCATGTTTCTCACAAAAGTCCTTGAATTCATTTGATCTAAAACACATAGCATTGTTTGAGATAATCCTTGAAGGAACTCCAAATTTGATAAGAATATGATTCAACAAAAAATCAACTACCACCTTGCTTGTTTCCTTCTTTGTAGGTATAGCTTCCACCCACTTTGTAAAGTAGTCGGTAGCAACAAGAATCCATGAATGACCTCCACTGGATTTTTCTGGTATCTCCCTAATGAAATCAATCCCCCACTGTTGGAAAGGGGCTTCAACTATCATAGGTCTGAGTGGCAGGTTTCCTAAAAACTTCAATTTTCCTGAGAATCATTAATAGGCATCACAAGTTTTAACAAATTTGTGAGCATCTTTGAAAACTGTAGGCCACCAAAATCTAGCTCTTAAAATCTTGTGTGCAGTAGTCTTTGCCATATAATGACCACCACACACCCCATTGTGCATTTCTTGTAGAAGTTCCAATGCTTGTTTTCCATCCACACATTTAAGAAGCACTCCATCCAAGCTTCTCCACCATAACTCATTATCAATGATCACATACTTGATAGCATGTAATTTTAATGTTCTTTTTTCATTGTCAACTATATCAACAAGACATTGCAAAGTTTGCAAATACTAGATAATTCTTCTGTACCATCCACACATTTGTATATCACAAAGAGGTGCCACATTAATTACTTCAGTGTGATTTACTTGATTAGCTTCTAAGTTCGCCTCTACCATCAATTTGGCTAGGCCTTGTCCTCTTACTAACTTAGTAATGTGAACCTCAATGTTGAATTCTTGGATCCTGTTGAGCCACCTACATCTTCTGCCTGTTGTATTTTGTTGAGTAAAAATGTCCTTCACAGCTGCACTTGGTACGAAGGCAATAATTGTAGCCCCTTGTAAGTAAGTTCTGAAGTTCTTTACAACCTTTACCAAAGCATAAGCTTGTTTCTCAATAGTGTCATACTTCAGTTCTGCATCCTATAGAGATTTGCTAAAAAATGCAATTGGTTGTTCAAAACCTTTCTCATTTTTCTATAGTAGAACAATGACAATAGTATGAAAAGAAGCAAAAGAGAAGATGTGCATTGGTTTGGAGAAGTTGGGAGACTTTAGGATTGGAGCCTCTTTAATAACTTGTTTTATCTTCTTAAAAGCCTGATTGGGCTCTTCACTCCAAAGTAACTTTTCACCTTTCTTCAACATTTTGGAAATAGCTCTTGTAATCTTTGCAAAGTTGGTTACAAATCTTCTTAAAAAAATTATTTTCCCAAAAAAGGACTGGATGCCCTTGACATTTCTTGGCTGGGGAATCTTATCAATAGTTGCTACTCTTTCAGGATCTATCCTTACTCCTTCCTTGGACACAATATGTCCTAACAGTTTTCTCTCAGTGACCCCAAAGGCACATTTCTTTGGATTCAAAGATATTCCATATTCTAGTGACCTGACAAATTTTTTTCCTAAATGCATGCAATGATCCTCTTCTCTCTTAGAATAAGTGGTCAAGTCATCCTAATATACAACCATAAATAGATCAATAAAATCTGAGAAAGCTACATCCATAGCCCTATAAAAAGTAGCACCAGTGTTTGTTAAGCCAAAAGGCATCCTTACATACACATAAGTACCCCAAGGAGTAGTAAATGCAGTCTTGTATAGCTCAGAATCCTTCACTTTTACTTGATTATACCCTGAAAAACAGTCCATCATTGACAACAGCTCACAGCCAGTCACCTTTTGTAACATGGCCTCCATGTTGGGTAAGGGATAATTATCCTTTATGAGGATACATTCAGGTTCTTGAAATCAACAAACAGTCTTATATCCCCATTCTTTTTCCTTACTAGTACTAAATTGGATACCCATGAAGAATGCCTAATGGGTTTTATAATACTAGCCTCTCTTAACTTTATCAACTCTTCTAGCATCTTGGGAGATATCATAGGATTAATTGGTCTTTTCTTTTGTCTGAAGGGTTTTGTATCCTCTTTCAAAGGGATTCCATGTTGAAACAACTCCTCTTTGTAAGCTTTCAAGTCATCATACGACCAAGTAAAGACATGCCTATACTTTCACAATAAGGCAATTAGCATGGCTCTCACATTTGGTTTCATCCTTTTTCCTATATAAACCTTCTTTGGGGCATTTTCAGTTCCCAAGTTTACTTCTTCTAAGTCTTCTGAGTAGGCGACAGTTGCTTTGGCTTTACTGGTTTCTTGATTATCAAAGACCCTTTCAAGCGCTACAAGGCCTTTGGGGATTTTGTTTATTTTTAATTGGATAACCTCTTTCCCGAACATTGTGTCTTTTCCATTAATATTTTCTATAAATCCACTAAAATAAATCTCCTAGCCTTCATATTTATTAGCACATTTTAGGAATCTAAGAATATCCTCATCATCATTAATTTTTTTCCAATTGTACACATTGTTAGGGATAAAAAGCCTTGTCTTTATCTCAACCCTTGAAATCCCTATGAAAGTTATATCATTAGGTCTTAATGCAATACTAGCTAGTAAATCAACAACTCTGTTATCATGTCCTCTCTCCATCCAGTCTATCCCAAAAGCATCAAACTGTTCAATGGAGTCCCAAACAAAATTCCAGTATTGCCTCAGTTTTTTATTTTTGCAAGCATATTTAGCTCTTACCTGGGATATTAATAGCTCAAAATCACCAATTACCATTAGTTTTTTTATTCCATGTTTTCAGCAAGTCTCAATCCTGATAACAAGGCTTCATATTCTGCTACGTTATTTGTACAGACAAAAGATAGTGTAAAAGAAAACTTATATGTACTTCCAGTTGGTGATACTAGTAAAATCCTTGCACCAGATCTGTCTTTAGAGCTCGCACCATCAAAGTACATCTTCCACAGTCTTTCTTTGGCAGATATCCTTTAAACTTCATTTTCTATAGGTGCAGGACATCTTTTAATCTCCTTTGGTAATTCCTCTACCTTAAACCCACCAATGTTAGTGTCTATAAAAAGAATTGCATCATATTCAGGGACATGTTCCAACATATGTGGGACCCTAGATTCTCTCATTACTTGGATATTCCTTCCATCAATAGAAAATGTGGCATAAGGAATATCACACTGCATACTGCCTCCCATAGATGCACTCCATTTTCATGATAATAGCATTCCATAATTAGGTGGGATATCAACTACAACCACACTCATTTTAAACTCCTTGTCAGGGAAAGTTGGTAGCCTATATGGAAGCTCATCCATCACACCTACCATAGGGACTTCCCTAGCATCCATGGCATAACACTTACCATGAGTGCTATCAACTTTTAACGCTAATGCATCCATGATTTTAACTGGCATGATGTTATTTGATGCACCAAAGTCAATAATACAATTCTTTATGAAATTCCCCCCAACTATCAACGTAAGAAAAAATGGATCTATCTTATCTAGGCATGTATTCATAGAATTTACAAGAAAAATGTGGGGAATATCAACAATTACTCCTTCAACTTCCTTACCCTTTTTGTCCTTATCACTTAATTTGGAAGGAGTGGGTTCTACTATATCATTACTGGTTGGAGCAGTGCTGGTGATAAGGGCCATTGCTTTTTGTTTATGTTCCTCTATCCTCATCATTTCAAGAAAAGGTACATACACTTTAACTTGACTAAGTAATTGAAACATGTCAACATGAGTATACTTGGGAAACTCAGTTGAAGGCATACCTTGTTCATGGCTATTTTATTTCTATTGGTTTCTAGTTTCTTCAACCTTGTTTTTAGTATCCTTCTTTATAGCTTCAACCTTGCTTCTGCATCTTTAATTTTTCAACATAAAATTTGTGTCCAAGAACAACTTTTAATTTTCCCATCCTTTTGGCCCAAATTTTATCTCCCTTGTATGAACTTTCTCTTTGATAGCTTCTATCTTTTTATCAGGTTCATGTTCCTTGCCCTTAGCCTTTTTTTATTTGATGAACAGACCAACAGGATTACCTTGTTCACCTTTGATAGTTCTATTTCTCAAATGAGAAGAACCTCTAGCTTGAGCAGCTAAGACTACTATATACTTTGCAATCTCTTCCGCAAAAGGCTTTCCCAATGAGATACCATCTTCAATCGCCTCCAATTGTAGGCCTCATCATTGCTGGGATCATCCTCATCAGAAAGAACCTACTGATGATATGTGTTAACTATTTGCCTTTGATTGTCAACATCTACTTCACAAGAATCTTCATTAGAAGAGCATTCACTATAGGAAACATCAGAATCACCCATAATCATAAGCACATCCTCCTCCTCTTGATCTTGTTGATCACACTTCTCAGGAATGTTATCTTCTACCTCCACCATCTGTGCCATTACACACTACTGCGAGGAATGTGGCATTCAACAAGCCATACACCAAGGAGTATCTTTGGAAAAGTTTCCTGAATTCTTTTGTAGATGGTTTGGAGGAACTTTGTTTTGAGCATTTCTTTGATTATTTGAGACAATCTTCCCATTATACCAATTGGTATTGTAAAGATGGTCTTGCAACCTAGGAATGCAATCTTTCTAGCGATTTCAACATTAGAGGCTATCATTTCAAATTTTTTCAAGTCTTCTCTCAGCTTTTCACCTTCCAACTACAACCTCAGTATCTCAAGATTTTGAGGTGTATTAGATGGGGTTGGATCAATTTTATTTGTGGGGTTCTCAGTAAATGAAGTATTTGTTTTATCACTGGTTTTGAATGTAGTTTTCTTGGGTGGGTCAATAGGTCTCTTCCCATGATCTACAAATGATGCCTTCTTAGTAATAAAAAAAGGGTCTGAAGCTTTAGTGGTTGAGAGAGATGTAGCATAAGTATCAGTAGCTAAGGTTCCCATTGTGATTGTTATTCTAGGAATATCATTAGTCATTTTAGAAAAAAATTCCCTAGAGGTTCTATGCCTTGCGGCCACCTCTCTTATTTTCTCTAAATTTTTTCTTATAGCATCTCTCTCACGTTGCTTAGCTCTAATCCTATCTTCCATTTCTTTCAAATATTTCTTTCTTCTTTCTTCTTGTTCTTGTAATATTAACTCTTCTACTTCAATGGCTTTCACGTCATTGTCTATATCTTCCTCATTTTCCAGAATATCTCCATGTTCACTCGGGGTAGGGGTAAAGTAAGGATGGTCAACCAGATCTTCTTTAAGAGAAAAATAGTCTGGTTCATCAAGGAATTTACCTCGTGGCTTGAAATTATTTCCATTGAAAATGGACCCAATTCCCAGGGTTGAGGACTCAGAGAACTTCTTATTCCTTCCCCAAAATTCCCACCTATCCTCATCTCTTGAAATATTTCTCTCACTATCAAAAACTTCTTCTATTGGAAAAGTTCCCTGGTCTATGTTAGGTTCTTGAACATTATGTCCTTCTTCATGGACACTCACATTACTTATATCAATATGAAAAGTAGGAGATACATTAGAATGGGAATCAACAAACTTACTTGATCTAGAGCATTTCCTAACCCATTTAGGTTGTTTTTCCTTTGTAGATTCAGATTCTACCTTTTGCTCATGATGCTTCTTCGCATAACTTCTGGTCTTCCTCATAATGTCAAGTACTACAAAATCCTTTTTATTGTTTTCTTCTGGAGCTTTAATATTCACACTGGTACTAGAGAACTCAGAGTCATCACCCAGGATATTGGGAAACAAAAAGTGGTTGCACTTGTTACTCTAAAAAAGATTTTAAACATTACCTTACATACAATTGCAGAATGAAACAAAAACTGACGCATAATACCTAGTATGATGGGACAAATGCAATAGACTTAAAACTGATTATTCCTTAGATAGAAAGGAATATTCACAACGAACAACTAACTTTGACTTTACCTAATCCAAACTTAGAGACTTTTGGATTTAACTAGTCCCTAGCAGAGTCGCCAATCTGTTGGTTATTTTTTAAGAACCAAACTGATCTCTAGACATACCTATGGATTTTTACATTTCCAATTATCAGTAATACTAAAGGGATTGGCCAACGAATGAATAGAGGCTGCCTAAACTTCTATTCCTACTCTTTGGGCTCTGTGAAACCCAGGAGGGTGATCCCACAATGTATACCTTAAAAAAAAACCTTTTACAATTGCAACCAAATACATTGTTAATAACATATATCTCTCATGATATCATTTGATAGCAACATTAAATAAGTTGGAAAATTATCATACTAATGTTATATAAGGTGATTATGAGAGAGAAAACACCTGAAAGAATGAGTAACAACAATGTTCCTTTTGAAAATTTATGGTTAAAAGATTGAGTAGTAATGAATCAACACTATAAATGTAACACTAATATCCCGCATGAACCAGTGTCTTTATCCAGAGCACAAAGTCAATATCCTTTGACATAAACTGATAACAACTCAAACAATAAAGAAATCTTGCATTACAATATTTCTCTGCAACTTCAGGATTATCACTTACAAATATCCTAGCATATGGTAATTATAAGTTATCACTCTCATATAAGCATTTACATCAATTCATTGAATCGATAGGAAAACATGAAATTGAACATCCATTAGAGAATGATAGAGACAAATGAAAGAAATCCTTAACTAATTTCAATCATAACTCATAACACACATATAGGGAGAGAGAATAACCATGAAACCAATAGTAATATGTATCATAAAATGCTATACCATTATCAGTCTTACATGCAAGAGTATGAACTCTAAAATGAACTTAAAACAAAGACCCTAACACTAACAATATCAACTCAAAATTTTCTAACCCCTGTGCTTTTGGTCTTGAATTCCTTCTTATAGAGATGAAGGAGAAAAACAAGCCTCAGACCATATAGCACACATGTCATGATTTCATAGGACCACTTGCAATAGTATTCCCTTCATGGTTACGCTTAAGTCTTCAGGTGAAACAAATAAACATGAGGCATAAATATCTTCAAATCTTCATGGAAAATAGGTCCCACCTTAAAAGACATCATTAGTTTGTTACAACAATCACAAGATATTCTTCATGTGTTCCAAATTCCAACTGTAAGGAGATCAAAACAACAAAACTTATGAAGCAAGGAAAAGCAAAGAGAAAAAGGTCAAAAACCATTTAATCCACAATAGCATCACGTGCTAATCACTTTGAGCATTAAGGAGAGAATAATATTTTAATATGTTTTATCAAAAGCCTAATCTGTACTGTTTTCAGGCTATGTATCATTCTTCTCCTATTCATTATTCTTCTTATTCACTCTGTATACTTATCCAACTAGACGTTGTATTCCTCCTCAGTGGGCCATTTAACATTCTATAAATCCCGCACCTTAGTAGTATACTGGGAGTACCTTGCATCAGTTAAAACTCTGTCTTCTTTAACAAATATATCCATTTTTGACTCAATTTCTACCATCATATCAATGTTTGAATTGAGCAAGAGGTAATCAGTGGTAGAAAAATGCATCAAATCAGCCTCAAGCAATCCTCCCAAATCTTCCTTCCAGGTGTCAAACAGATTTAATTCACCCTTGAAATTCAATATTTGAGGCATGCCATGGTTCTCCATTTCCTTGGATATTTTCAACTTGCTCTGGAGCTGTATTCCCAATTTTCCATGGAAAATGGTTACCTCATTTATTGAGTCAATAGTATTCAAGATGTCAGGAATATTCGTGGGTGCCTCGGGATCCTCTTCTACTTTTGGTATCATCTCTTTCAGAGCACTTACTCTAGCAATCCAATTATTCCACACATTCCTAAAGGCTTCTTGTACTTGCAGATACTTTGTATTTTCCTCATGAATGTTTTTATATTTGGCCCATACTTCATTAGCCTTGTGAACCAACTTGGTTACTATATGCTTAAGCACATCCCTAAAAATATCATTGGCCACCTTGACTGTCTCTAATTTGGGCTGCTTGACATTTTCCTCTTGCACAGTTAACTATCCTTTTAAATCATCAATTTTGAGGTCCAATTCCTCTCTATCTTGTGTGGACATATCAAATGAGGAAGAGGGAGAAGGCTGGCTCACTGTCTTTTGGGTAGCTTGAATGGTAACACTCATTCAACTCAATTCATTCAAAGCCTTATTATATTCCTTGACCACAGATTCATATTTCTTTTGAGAAATATGTGCAATATCTACACTAAGCATTGCAGCATGTGCAGTTAATTTAGCTACCTAGATAGGGGTTATGTCGGTAGCTCTTTTGACCACTAGTGAACCCATGACCTCTTCAATTGGCGTAGCAACCTTGATCATTGATCCTCCAGCTTTAAAACTGTATCAATGGTTGACAATCCACCTCACTACTTTTATTTCCGCTTTATACAAAATCTTTGAGATTCTGACACATTGCTTCTACATGTAGCAGTTGTCACCAAATCGCTGGTTCATTTCGTTCTCTTCCATCTTTATCAGTGATGTAAGTACCTTGTGTGACAAAATATTAGCCCTTAGATCAATGACCGAATTCTTTATCATCTTCATCTCCATTGCTCCTCGCTAATTCATCTTTGTGCCTTGACTCCAATCAGTGAGAAGAGATGCAAGCACCATAGTTTGACACGTACACTGCAATAAAAGACATCACAAATAGGATGTAGCCAAATTAGCGGGAGAAAACTCCTCATAAAAGATCATCTCACTTATCGCTAATCATAACCTTAGCATTAAAAATGAATTCATGAGGTGCGGTAGAAGTGGGAACTCATCATCTTGCTCATCGCTAATCATATATAATCCTTTACAACACATTGGCAATAGGTGATGAAACTAGGATCATGAAGTGGGAGGTCATCGCTTATCGCTATTACTTCCTTAAGAACCTAAAAAATATTAGCAATAAGCGATCCCATAAGAACCTTGCTCATCGCTAATCACAAACAAAAGCTTAAAGAAATATTAGTGATGGGCGATACCTTAGTGATATCACCTCATCGGTCATCATTGGTTTAAAACATCTATCTCAAAAGTAATCGATGATGAGTGATAAGGAAATAAGGCTAGTTGAACTTAAGTGAAAAATTTTATGCACATGCTCAATAAGTTGTTATGATAGGGGGAACTTCCTAGGATGATACGATAGATAAAACAAAAGCTCAAGAACCCCAAAGTCATGGCACAACTTAGTTTTTATGAACTTATGATGAGGAAACCGACTACTTAATAGAGAGTATTTAAAAAATGACCGACAACAGGCAATAGGAAGTCAACAACCAAATAGAATGCTTAAATGATTTTAAGGAGGAAAAAATTCAAAAACCCTCCCAAATGCAACAAGGGTTTAAGATGGGACATGAGAGCGAAGGTTCCATCAGGTCCCACCTAGGTGTAGAGAGAGAAAGTGTCGGGGAGTTAAGAAATTAAGTCTATTTGTTGATCTTGTTGGGTTTCTAATTGAAATAAGCCTCAGGATACATAATATAGGGTCCTAGGGGGCCTATTAATGATGATATAAAGGTCATAAATGTAAGAGGGCCCAAAACTCAATGTGAAATTGTAAATAAATATACTCTACAACATCAAATTAAGGCAAAATTAGGTCTATTTAGCTTAAAAGGGCCCTAAATCCAATGTGAATGTGTACAACACATTATGACACTAGATTAAGGCACCTATTAGGTCCAAGGGCCCTAAATTTAATGTGAAGGTGTAAATGAATACACTTTACAACATTAAATCAAGGAAAAGTTAAGTTTATTTAGCTTAAAGAGGTCCCAAGACCTAATGTGAATGTGTAAAACATATCACAACACTAGATCAAGGTGACCTTAAGTCCATTTTAACATTAATCATTACAAATTAAGTCATAAATTAGGTTCATTTAGTTCATAAGGGCCCAAACAAGTGTGAAATGTCATGAACGACATTTTTTGACACTACATTTAGCCCCCACTTTAGTGAGAGGAGGAACTTGCTTCAAATTCACACTAAAGTAGACATTCAAGATGGGTTAAATTATACCAATGTGGATGGTCTAGGATGAAAAGGATCAAGGGAGTGGTGAAGCCCCATAAGTTCAAAAGGACACACACAAGGTGTATGATTTGCAACAAAACAAGATACACAAACATGCAATGTCAACAACTGAAAGAAAGGAAAAAAAAAAGAAAAAAATAAAAATGAGGTGGATCAAGCTTCGACCATTTGTCCAACATGACGTGGATAAGATCTAAGCTATGTGTCCAAAAATGCACGCTCACTCTGAGGCAATGAATTTTAGGCTGTCCGTTGGGTGAATATCCAAAAGGGTGGCTAAGTGAGAAAGTCATGTCTCTGTATCAACTTCTTATCGTATAATAAGAAAGTCATGCCCACATTTAGGCTTCTCATCAAACGTTAACCATACCAAAGCTATACCTCTTGATAGATTTGACAAGGTGCCACAAAATAATGAACTTTGAGCTCCATGAGGCAAGCAAAGCTTCGTATGCTTGATATTCATGCACAAACAAGATGGAACCATAGGAAAGAAAAGTGTATTATGAAAGGTGGCCATATAACAATTGCTGTAAATGCACAAAAGTAGTGTAAGGAATGTTCAAAGGGATTTTTCTTAGTTCATGTAAGGTATCTCCTTAGGGAACACCATTCCTAATGCCTCCAAGAGAGGACAAGTCAAAGAAATATCTCGCTCTTAGAGGAAATCAAACCTAATGACACCACCAAGAAAAGAGAGCATCACAGGAAGAAAGAAAATATCACAATGAAACATGAGTGTCAATGTATTCCCCCACTTTAAAGTGGTTGCTAACACCTTTACTGTGTGAAATTTCTTTAGAGTAGAAGAAGACATGAGAGCTTACTTAGAAATCCCTATGCCAAGTCATATGTTTCCAATAAGCTACGTCATGAATAAGTATGTCACATGCGAGCCAACTTAAGGCATGCCATCCACATCCCAAGCTTTCTCTTATATATATATACATGGAAGGTGGTCAACTAGCCAAAGGAGACAACTACAAGTGATGTATGGGGACAAGGCTAATTAACACCTTGCGCCCACTTAGTGCTGGATAAGGATGAGTTGAATAGGATGAAAATAAGTATCAATTAGAGGAACTAGGTGCCTCAACACAAGGAAGAACACCATGATCCTTAAGATGTTGGATTCGATTACTTAAATCCTAACATTGATTAGTAGCATGACCATGAACTCTATGATATGCACAAAATGAACTCTTGTAGTAAAATTTCTTTTGTGTTCTTGGAGGGAGAGATATCAAACAATCTTGGAGGAGTCTCAAGAAGATACTCTCTTGATCAAAAGTAGAATATGTTGTTTTATTTTGTGGCAAAGATATCTCTTGCTTAGAACAAGGTGTCATACTTACAAAAGACTCTTTAGATTGCGAGATTTTGTACTCTCCTTTATAGGAGTGTGTCAAATCTATCGAATTTGAATCATAAGTGTTTTGCATGATGACATTGACATTAAGTGAATATTTCTCTATTTCTTTCAAATGATAACAATAAACACCACTAGTGTCTATCAATTTCGGATGCACTCTTGTTAAAGTTGGCTTAGATGAATCTTTTGTAAGAGTGTTGATATTGAGCGAAGGCTTGTTTGTTTCTTTTGAGGGGCAAGAACCAAGACCACTAGTATTTTCTTGTGTGTGAGGACCTATAGGGTTACATATACCTTATTCTCTAGCACTACATCCTTTTCCACTATATCCAAGTTGCTTCATAAGTTCATAACCTCTTCTGTAAAGTTTTTTGATTTCTTTAGGATTCAGAGGTTGTTGATAGTTAATTTCACCAAATTTTTTTGTGTAGTTTGCTTCTTCTTCTAAAGTGGTTGAGGTGGATGGTTTCAAAGGGTATTTCAAATTTTGTGTTGACATTACCACTTTTTCTTTTCCATTTTTAGAATCTTTGTTTATAATTTTGTATTTTGCCATGAATGTTGGTTTGAAATCTAAGGAACCCCAATCATCTTCTAATAGCTTCGTGATTTTCTCAATATGTTTTTCTTTATCTTTTTGTTGCACGGGTTCCACCTATGTAGTTGGTGTTAATGTTTTCAAAGGATTTTCCTTGTCTTTCTCAATGTTCAAAAAACTATTTGGATTAGGGTCAACTTCGAGTGTGTACACTTTGTTGTTGTATACATACTTCATTACATGATGAAGAGTAGAAGGCACCCCATTCATTGCATGAATCCATGGTCTACCTAAAAGGAGATTATATGAAAGATCGTGAGGCATAACATGGATCAATGTTTCTAATGTGGCCTTTCTAGCTATAATAGGAAAAGTGATCACACCAAGCGGTTATTTTCCTACATTGTCAAATCCTTTAATAGATAAAGAATCTGGTTGAATTTTTGATTTATTCACGCCAAGATTATCCAAAAGGGATACACTACACACATTAAGGGTGGAGCCATTGTCGACGAGGGTTCTTTTTATTCCCAACCTATTATATATAGCTATTATCATGAGATGGTCATTTTGTTTTTACACTTCCAAAGGAGGGAGCTCACTTTGGTGGAAAACAATGTCAACATTCATTCCTTGAATCAGGGCTACTATGTCATTTAGTTGCATATTAGGAGGGATAGGAACTTGTTGTAAGGAATTTGAATCATGTAATGATAATGAGGGGGGTCTTGAATAAGGTCACATAATGATATCTTAGCAGGAGTATTCTTTAATTGTTTAACAAGATTGTACTCCTTTTCGCTTTGTGAAGGAAAACGAGGTGCACTAGGCAAGACAGGGTTAGGAAATGGGAGGGATGTTGAAGGTGTTTGTCTTGGTTGTAGATTGTTTCTAGTGTTATATGCATGAGCAATGGTATTATGAATCGACTACTACAAAACATCATTCTTGGGTGGGTAAAGGATAAGTTTGGGTTTGTTTTGAGTTTGTGGTTGTTGTGAGGGTGGGTAAAGAATTAGCAAATTCTTAGGATGTCCCACAGGGTATGTAGGAGGTCCATTAATCAAGGGAGATCTAATGGAAACTTGCACATTCATAACCTCAACAGTCTTGGTTTTATGTATTTCTAATAAGGGGTAGTCTAGTCTCATCTTTTCACCATCATCTATGAAAGCTAAAATGTTATCATTTTCTTCCACTATGATATCTTCCTTAGTAGGAGTGTTTTCAGGAGAACTACAAACTCGATGTTCATGAAATTCAAAGGTTCATTCTTCTAAAATGACTTCGTCACAAGTAAGGGAGTTATCAATGGTTGGATTGTCTTGTTTATTAATAATGTCATTGTCTTGTTCAATAATGTTTTCCCTAGGGGAAGAGAGACACATAATATTCTCACTATTTTCATCAATTTCATTTTCTAACATCAAAGTATCTTCTTTAAAACTAGGAGAGATACTTTGAGAAGAAAAAATGTGATTTTCATGATTGCCTATAATTTCATTCGTTTGTTCCATAATGTCTTCTAAAATAGGATAGGTAGGGGAAGAAACATAAAGAGGGTTGCCATAGCTCTAAAATTCTTGATCATCTAACACCAACATATCCACCTCACTTATAATTGTTGGAAGAATGGAGGAGAATGAAAATCTCTATAACTTTTTGTTGTCATTGATGTCACCATGTTGTGGCTACAAGTCTAAGTCAGTGCTTGATCTAGTATTTTGGCCTGGTAGCTGAACTCGTATTCAAGCTACACTCTTTGGTATTCTAGTCTGCATTCCTCTGCAGTTGATAGTTACTACCTGCGGTTGTGGAAATTTTTTTATGGTTGTTGAAGGTATGCACGTTCAAAATAGTATGTGCTCTGGTGCTCGTATGATGTAGTGGCATCATTCTATTGGTTGTTTTTTGCATTGAAGTCTACTCTTGGCTGATTTCTTGGGTTAATTGTGATATGGTGGATTAATTTTTCTATGTAGATGTATGTGCAACTTATCTTAGGTCTATGCTGACATGATGTAGCATGTTGGATGTTTGAATTTCTTTTTGGAAATATTTTGTGAATACTTGGAGCCGACACTTAGTATTTTTGGTAAATATGAAGTGCATCTAATTGGGCCAAGCTAATTCATGCTTGTGGATGGATCAAGTATATATATTAGATAGGGTTGAAGATTAAAGTGGCGATTAATGAGGCAACAATAAATGCAAAAGTGAGTGAAAATAATGAAGTGTGTTAAGTCAGTGTATTGAGCATCACCGAAATTGTATCAACACTTGTTAGGTACATTATTCTTAGTTCACTTTGGCTGTGAAGCCCCTTTTTGTTCTGTAAATCTTTTTGTAGGTAGTGAGCCTCCTTGTAAGCAATGAGATTTTGTATTTGGACAGTGAGTCCTTTCAGGGCAGTGAACCCTTTGCAGCGAGCCTTACATATTTAGTTCTATAACTACTTTATATTGTGAGTTAATCCTCACCGTGGTTTTTCCTTCCTTGGGTTTTCCACATAAAATCTGGTGTTTAGTGTGTTATTTTACTTTTTGTTTTCTATATCTCATGCTCATGCTTAATAATAGAACAATGTGATTGTGGAATTGATATGTGTTAAAGTTTTAAGTTGTAATTTTGTGACAACTAATTCACCCCCCCTCTCAGTTGTCCTACATCTTCTAACAATTGGTATCTGAGCTTTGGCTCCTTGGTGAAGAGATTAACCGCTTGAGGATCCTGAAGGTTGATTAGATGGATGAAAAAGGAGAGATTCAAACTACTCTTGAGGATCTTGACAAAGTTAGAATGAGAAAACAAAGATCTGAAAGAGAATCTTGATGAAGCAAATGAATGTGTCCAAAAGCTAAAAGAACAACTGAATAAATTCAAGGAAAGACACAAATAAGTAATTGAGCAACTAAAACAAAAGATAATTGGACTGAAAGTGTTGGTAGAAGAAAATAAAAGAATTGAAGAATGTCTAAATACAATGGTGCATAATAAATCTAATGAATGCACTAAACTTGAACAAGAGGTAGTAAACCTGAGGATTGAATTGGAGAAGGAAAAAATTTGTGAGAACAATTTCAAATCTAGCTCTGATAAGATTAGAGAATTACTTGCTGGACAAAAATCAAGTAAAGACAAAGCTAGTTTGGGAAATGATGCAGGTGAAAGTTCTAAGGCAAATCAAAAGACTTAGGACAAAGCGAAGTAGAAGAAAAATTCAAGGAAGTTTGAAAGAAGATAGCCTGTGAGACAACCTAATGCACAAAGGTATCCCTCTTTCAATGGTATTTTTTTTTCTTGTAATAAATATGGTCACAAAGCAACATAATGCAGGAGTAGGATGAATCATAATTAGTTTCTTGGCTCTTTCTTTGGACAATGTTTTTCATGCAAGAAGATTGGACATAAGGCTATTGAATGAAAATCTCAAGTGAGAATGATTAGTAGGGTGATCATGAATAGGTTTCATGAAGGAATAATGAATCAATCCGTTAATGGGTACTGCTATACCCGCAACAATTTTGGACACAACACAAATCAATGTAGGTTGAGAGGTAATTGAGGTCAAATTAATTAGAAAAGTGTTGTTTGCTATAATTGTAATAAACCTGGACATATCTCAAATGTTTGTAGAAGTAAGAAAGGAAAGCAGTCCACTCTGGTAGAGAAGAATGATCTGGTAAAGAAGATTGACAAAGAAGAGATGAAACAAGAGATGAAACAAGAGATGAATAAGATATGGAAGAAGAAAGAGGAAGAAGAAGAAAAACTTGAAAATAATGATATGTTTGTGCCCTCATCTGGTATAGATGATTTATTCGGTAATTAGACCTAGCATGGTCTTAGGGGAAGCATTATCAAAAAATTATAAAACCCCCTATTGTATGGCATGTCAGAGGCTAGCATGAGGATGGAATGTGAAAAATGAGTTTTCAGAGGTTTTGGAAAATGAACTGGAGGAGAACATGTTGGCATGAAAATTTGCGGACCGAATTAGGGTTTTCTATGTTGGGAAGAATGCTTTTAGCAACTTTTTGATGTTTTCCGTGTTTAATGCATTTTAGGGTAAAATCGATGGTGTATAAGTTGAAATTTGTGAGTCTTCTTGATTAATTGAGCATTTGAAGAACTTGAAAGGTTCCCTAGAATGATCCTAAAGAAAGCTTGAAGTAATTTTGAAGGGAATTTGAAGAAATTGTCACAAGTAGTATGGAATCTTTTCCCAGTTTGCAAAAGGGGAAGAAGAAAAATGAAGAGTTTTTGATTAACAAATTCAAGAAAGTGCAAAAATGGATAGAGAATCAAGTGGTTTCATTCCACTGAAACTGAAAGGAGTTGAATTAGATGAATTTGATCATAGAAAGATGAAAGAAATGGAACTAGGGCTGAACAAAAATGAATTACAGAGCATAAAAACCCTAGGTATGGATTTGTGGAGAGAATTTCCATGGTTTGCTGATAAAGAGTTTATTTTGTTCTTGTTGAACGTTTTAAGAACAATAGTATTGTATTGGACAAACCCTACTTAATCTTGAAGGAAGCAATCAAAGCGATTATTGGCTTATGCAGTATTGGGGATCTTCTTGGAAGGAAAACTATGAAGTACAAAGATGTGGAGGAACTAACTAGCATTAGTAAAGATCCTCAAGCCCTATTGATAAACACTCTTGAGGATTTGGCTATAAGCTATGTTGCGTATGGTGTTTCTTACAAAATCTATTTTAGAAATCGTGAAGGTTCAACATTGACTATTGTTGTTTATATTGCACATATGATGGTTAAGGAGAATAAGAAGTTTGATTTGTGTGGACTATTGCTTGAGAATCTAAAAATGTTCGTATGTTAGTGGTTGAGGGTTATCCCTTTTGGTTTGGATCTTTGCTTTTGTGCTTGGTGTTTTACTTTTTGAGTTCCCTATCGGGAAGAGAAAATGTTGTGTGGGAATCCGGTATTCCTATTGGGAAACAAATCTACAAATATCTAGAAGCATTGGAAGATGATGTAAGTGTGTACAAATATTGTTTCACATCCTTGAAAGCAAATGTTTTCTTCGGTATGTCAGCACCGAGTTAGTTTGAAGTGGGTTCATCCTCCAACAAAAGAGAATTGGAAGCTGTTATTGGTGATTCCCCTCCAAAATCAAAGAAAAGAAAAGCTATAACTGAAGAAATCATTGTCTATTCGGAAGAGAAGGAAAAAGAATCTTTGCCTGGATCCAAATTCTTTGATCTAGATGATATCCAGACTATGTTGATTAAAGGAAAAATGAAGAAGATTGGTGAGATATGGAATGCAACCTCTCCTATTCACAGACTGAAAATTGATGATGCTAGATGGTCTAGATTAACCACTTTGAAAAGGTATTGATGTAACAAGTGTCTCTGGCTCCCTACTAGAAAATTTAGTTGAAATTGTTGAAGAAAGAATGTTACTTGAAGGTCCAGAAGGATGTAAGTTTGAAGCCTTGGTTGAAAAGAGATGTACTAAAGCAAAGCTAAGACTATCTAAAGTTATTGTGGAAACAAAGAAATGCATTAAAGAAATATCAGATATTTACAAATATTGTCTTCGGTGGCCTGCTACGGTAGATCATTTTATAAGTAGAATTAAAGCAATTAAATATGAAGTGAACATCATTGGAAATAACTTTGATATATTTGAAGACAAAGAAGGGAAACAAAGGATAAGAGTTGGAGAATGACACGCTGAACTGATTGTTGTACAAAGACAAAGAGATGATGTGGTGAATACTTTCTAGCTCCTTAAGGAGATTGCTGAGGTCGGGTTAGATCATCTTTTTGGAATACTTACTGACACATAAGATGTTAAAAGATAGTGTTCATATTGGTCATCTTCTTTTACTCTGTTGGGATTATTGGAAAGTATCTACACACAAATGGATTTAGCTACATTCAACTAGAAGAAGTTGTGTCCATTTCTCAAAGAAAGGTACAAGAAGGTGTTTCAGGTGAATAGTGTCATTTTTACTTGAATCCTGAGTGTTTAATTTCTATTGTTTTGTTTGTTTTGGCGAAGAAGAAAAGGAAGAGGAAAAGGAATCTAAAAAGGAAAAAGTTAATTGAATTGTTGTTTGAAATTTTTTGGATGGAAGTTTTTGAAGAATTGGAATCTTTTTGTAAATTTTGATGTCACCATGTTTACATCTTGTGGTAGCCCTTTTCCATTGATGTCAAAGGGGGAGAGATTGGAGTTGGAGAGTTTATTTTTTGGAAGTTGGGAGAGATTGGAGGAAGAAATTTTTTTTGGCACATGTTTCCATTAATGACAAAGGGGGAGATTGTTGGAAGAATGGAGGAGAATGACTATCTCTATAGCTTTGTGTTGTCATTGATGTCACCATGTTGTGGCTACAAGTCTAAGTCAGTGCCTAATTCAGTATTTGGTTTGGTATCTGAACCCATATTACAGCTGCACTCTCTAGTATTCTAGTCCACATTCCTCCACAGTTGACAGCTACTTCTTATGGTTGTGGAAAATTGTTTATGGGTACTGAAGGCATGCACTTTCAGAATAGTATGTGCTTTGGTGCTCGTATGACGTAGTGGTATCATTCTATTGGTTTCTTTTTGCATTGAAGTCTACTCATGGCCAACTTCTTGGGTTAATTGTGATATGGTGGATTAATTTTTCTATGCAGATGTATGTGTGACTTATCTTAGGTCTATGCCGACATGATGTAGCATACTAGATGTTTGAATTTATTTTTGGAAATATTTTGTGAATACTTGGAGTTGACACTTAGTATTTTTGGTAAATATGAAGTGCATATAATTAGGCTAACCTAATTGATGCTTGTAGATGAATCAAGTATATATATTGGAAAGGGTTGAAGATTAAAGTGGTGATTGATGAGGCAGCAGTAAATGTGAAAGTGAGCAAAAATAATGAAGTGTGTTGAGTTAGTGTATTGAGCATCACCGAAACTATATCAACACTTGTTAGGTGCATTATATTCTTAGTTTATTTTGGCTGTGAAGCCCCTTTTTGTTCTATAAATCTTTTTGTGGGAAGTGGGCCTCCCTGTAAGTAGTGAGCTTTTGTATTTGGACAATGAGTCCTTTTAGGGCAATGAGCCCTTAGTAGCGAGCCTTATATATTTAGATCTAGAACTACTTTATATTGTGAGTTAATCCTCACCATGGTTTATCCCTCCTTGGGTTTTCCACGCAAAACTTGGTGTTCAGTGTTTTATTTTACTTTTTGTTTTCTATATCTCATGCTCATGCTTAATAACAAAACAATGTGATTGTGGAATTGATATGTGTTGAAGTTTTAAGTTAGAATTTTGTGACAACTAATTCACCCCCCTCTTAGTTGTCCTACATCTTTTAACAATAATTGCATCCTCTAAAACATTATCACAAGAGGGGAAGATGTTCGGAAATGAATGTATAAGTTAGTTGAAGTTTCAATGGTCTCTTGTTGTGTTATTTCATGATTTACTATGTTTGTGTCCTCGTGTTCATCAATGTCTTGTCTAATAAGATAGGTAGGAGGAGAAAAATAACTACGACTCTCTTAACTCTCATTGATGGGTTCTTCTAACATTGAAATATCTTCTTCACACATAGGAGAGATATTAGGAGAAGAATGAATATGATTGATATGATTTCCCAAGGTTGTATTCTCTTTTGCTAAAGCCTTCTTGTAGGGAGGGGATATGAACTTTTTCTTAGCATGCCTAGATAGGTAAGATACTAATTTTTTTTTACCAAGAATGAAATTACTTCTAACCATCGTATGCAATGCTTCAACAATGTAAACAATGTATATCCAAAGATGGAAAACACTTTTATCCAATGTCTGCAAAACTTTAAGAATGCAAACAATGTGTATCTGAAAATGAAAAGCACTTTTATCAAACTTATGCAAAGCTTTATGAATGTGAAAATTGTGTATGCAAAAGTGAAAAGTACTTTTATCCATATTATGCAAAGTTTCATAAATGTGAACATTTTTAGATTTGATTCTTTTTTCTATTGAAATGATTTCAAAAATGTCTACCTTAAATTGATGTTTTTGACCTAGATGCATAAAATAGAAGTTCCTAAAACTTTCTAGATTGATACTATAGGTTACCAACAAGGTTAGGAAGCATAAAAACAAGGTTTTTAGTGTTGTAAAAGGAAATTTAAAATATACTGTGGGACTAAATCGCCTAGAGGGGCGTATGAGTCCCAATGAGGGTTTTTTTTCACAATTTTTAGAAAAATTTAAGTGATTTGTATGCTATGATCTATAGAATAAATGTAAATGTAGATTTTAGATTATTTTCAATGATGTAAGATGCAAAAATGCAACCTATATATGCACTTTCACTAATGCAATATTTGGAAACCCTAGAATGCCAATTAACTATTGCAAACCCTAATGCAATGTTATTGCAACCAAGATCTAGGATGATGATGCACTCCAAATCATAGTTATGATGTTCTAAATATAGGTTCAACAAAATGTATGGTTGGAATTTTGTTGCTTCTATGCTTAGGAGAGAGAACAACAATCTTCCACACTCTCATTCAAGGAAAACCCTAGAGATCTCAATCCAATGTAGAAAGGGGAAAGCGATCTTGCAATAGGGCTGTCCTAGGGTATGATTATGAAGTAAATTGGGGTTCACCACCAAGATATGGCTTGGAAAGACTCACAAATTACAAGACTTAATTATGAAACTTAATGATGTGCAAGACCTAATTAAATGACCTAGAAATGCAAGTAAATCAAAACAAAAAACTACAAAATCATAAGTGTGCACCTAGAAACCTGTAGAGGCTTGAATGAGGACCTAAAATACTAAAAAAAATTGATTTTGAGGCTGAATGGGACTCATACACTAGTTTGGGTGATTTAGTCCCAGATTGGGTTTTTTTAACCAAAATTGGAATCTGACAGTGCATGATCAAAGTCTCCTAAAACCCAAAAAATGGTAGTACTAGGAATGATACGCCCAAGGTGGCGTATCAGTCCTAGTATGATTTTTCAGAGGGTTATGACTTGATTCTGCCCTCTAATCTCTACTCTTTCTGCCACACTTTTTTTTCTGGATCTAAAACTCTAATTTTAGAGCCATAGATGAATTTTTCATGAAGATAGCAACCTTGAAAATGAGACAACTCCAAAAACTTCTTTCAAGCTTATAACCTAGTCTTCAAAGATCCTTTATGCTCCAAGACACCTAGATCTACAATCACACATGTAGAGAGAGAAAAACTTGTTAATTGTTAGGGAATAGGGGTTTGCATTGGTCAAACACCTTTTAGGTCATTAAACCAAATGATGAGATAATGAAATAAGGGCATAAAACATGAGGCATGGAACATGAAACATGAACAATGATACCTTGAGTGATTTCTTGTAACATGAATCAACAATCTAACATGAAGTGGTCATGTAGAATGTAGATGGTGATCTTGAAAATAAGTGTAGAACAATGTTTGATCTTGGATTTTCAATGCTACATCATAACACTAGCTCAACAACATGCTTGATGCCTTATGATCTTGACATGATGATGGATCTTGAATTCCTGCAGCAATTGATGAAGAATTATGCTCTTGAATGCCTTAGAAGTGATCTTATAAACTCTCTTGATGCTCTTATGAAGTCTTGGAATGCTTAACTCTTGAGTGCTTGACTTGATATCATGAAGCATTAATGAAATAATGATTTGAGACCTTTTTTATATAGGAAATCCATCCAAGTTACCATTTATTAG
Source organism: Sequoia sempervirens (assembly GCA_007258455.2). Taxonomy (NCBI): domain Eukaryota; kingdom Viridiplantae; phylum Streptophyta; class Pinopsida; order Cupressales; family Cupressaceae; genus Sequoia; species Sequoia sempervirens. The sequence continues at coordinate 50,550 of VDFB02364742.1, forward strand.
ATCCTAGAGGCCGACATTCATAAAATTTGAATTTAAAACCTTAATTTCTTGCTCAAAACCCTAAAAGAGGGCCAAATGGGACTCAAACACCAACCCTGGCATATGGGTACCACTTGGGTGGGACTCATATGCCCAAGGTGGAGTATGGGTCCCACATGGACTTTTTAGAGAGAGAAAGTGTTGGGGAGTTAAGAAATTAAGTCTATTTGTTGATCTTGTCAAGTTTTCAGTTGAAATAAGCCTCAAGATGCATAATATAGGGTCTTAGGGGCCTATTAATGATGATATAAAGGTCATAAATGAAAGAGGGCCCAAAAATCAATGTGAAAGTGTAAATAAATATACTTCACAACATCAAATTAAGGAAAAATTAGGTCTATTTAGCTTAAAAGGGCCCTAAATCCAATGTGAATATGTACAACACATTACAACACTAGATTCAGGCACCTATTAGGTCCAAGGGCCGTAAATTTAATGTGAAGGTGTAAATTAATACACTTTACAACATTAAATCAAGGCAAAGTTAAGTTTATTTAGCTTAAAGAGGGCTTAAGACCTAATGTGAATGTGTAAAACATATCACAACACTAGATCAAGGTGACCTTAAGTCTATTTCAACATTAATCATTCCAAATTAAGTCATAAATTAGGTTCATTTAGTTCATAAGGTCCCAAACAAGTGTGAAAATGTCACAAACGACATTTTTCGACACTACATTAATAAAAGGGGAGAACCAAGTGTACTTATAAGGATGAAAGGATAAAGTTTTTCTTAGGTAGATTGTGAGAGGATGATTAGGTGGGGGATATGAGAGTGGAGATTGTTATACAAAGGATAGGAGATAAAATAATTATTATGTGGAGTATTTAGGATGTGATCTACAAGGACTAAGTCACATAGGAATACCATGTTCTCTTTAAGATGCAAGATTGGATAGTGCTAGGTAGGTGATGGAATGATGTTAGATGGTGCATTGCCAAAGGATAGACATATCAAGAGTTCTTCCAACAATTTTTTAGATTTCTACCTCAAATCCTTGTCAAGATCAAGATAGATAGGGGAAATGGATGGATGAATATATTACAATGCCACAAAAAGGGTATGATGGATGAGATAACTTTTCTCCAAGTGTAACGGTGTATAAATATAATTTATTATTATATAGGTTTTCATCATGGTAATTGTACAAAATTCCATAAGAATTATTTTCATTAATGGATGATTATTTCTTTGTAACTTATTTTTATATTCTTAATTTATATTTATATTTTTTCTTCTCTTTTTGGATTTTTGAAATGGAATTAATTTTCAAATGATCATTAACTATTCTAGTCCATTTGATGGTGCTAATGTAGATCATTGTGTCATGATATGCTAATAGTGACCCAAATACATGAGCTACCTTGTTAGGATCATGGTGCTTCTATACAACCCATAGATATTATTGTTATCCTTGTTGATACTAGGGTTGGCCTTATTTGAATGTGTAGTATTGTATAATTTCACCTCGTGGCAATTTCACCTACACTTTTGCATCCACTTTAGTGTCCACTCCCTTAATATTTGTGTAGGCTCATCTTAGCCCTTGCACTAGCCTTTTTCCCTCTCAAGATGCTCAAAACCCTTTTTCAACAGCTACCTTCTTGCATTAGTTTTGCATTAAACCTTATGTTTTCCTTGTTCCCACTATTTTAAGTGTGATTTGTTTGGACACTAGCATGCCGTGCTAGCATCCCATGGCATTTCAACATTAAAATGACCAATTTTGAGCTCTTTTCCACATGTCACCTACCTTTGTCGATGGAAATGGCTCAAGACATCTTGTAACGGCTTGAGAACCTTATTTTCCCTCCTATTCTCTCTTTAAAATCTATCTTTTCGATTCATTTGGTCTTCTTGTCTCTTGCTTGAAAACTCTATTATTTATTTCTCTCAAACTCTCTCTTTCTCTCTTTCTCTCAAGCTTACACAACTCTCTTTCTTGCTATATCAGTCTCAATTTCTCACGTCATCTACAACTCTCTGGGCTCTTACAACTATCTCTTTCTCTCTCTCTCTCTCTCTGTGGCTTCCTCAAGCCTTACAGGTGTTGGAGTCATTTCTTTGCTAGAGGATTCATTACTTGGGTTGTTGTGAGCACTTTCTTTCTCCTCCTTAGTTTTATTAGCTACATTCTATTTAGTCCATATTTCATTTAATTTACTTTATTTTAGTTCTATTATTTTCTATTATCTTCCCATATTTCAAGAGTTCTTAGCAATCAAAATAGAAGTAGTCATTTTTCTATTTTTGTGACATTCTTAGTTTTCAATCCATCTGAGATGCCAATGCGCAATTGAGATGCTAGTGCACCAAACTGTCATCCTTGGGTCACACTATCATCCTTGGCTAAGAGCTTGTTAGTCTATCCAGAAAACCTTTGTGATTTTCTCTTTTTGATTTTGGAACTCTCATTGTTTTATTCTATCACATTAGATTTGTTCCTTGAGGTAGTTGAGGACCATTTTTTCCCTATACAATATTCCTTGTCCTAGAGACCCAGGAGTAGAAAATTTCCTCCTCTAAAAAATGTACACATCATTATAAAGTGTTATGCTATTAGTCCTTATGATAAAGTGTTGCTTCAATGACATAACGAGTTTATGAGTTACGATTTTTAGATTTTAGGTGAGATGTTAGATTATGATAAGAGATGTTAGATGTGGATGGATAATTAGTTATTTTGAATGTAGGATTTTTTATTTTCCATTATTGGGATGAAGGATGATGGATTTTGGATTTTGGATTGGGATTGTGTTTGGTACCAACTCTTTTATACACCTTACATGTTGGGATCGCTGACCATTTTAAATTTGGTGGATACTTGATGTATGAAATGTGTGGCTTTTGATTGCTTAGATTCTTTTGAAAATTTCCTTTTATTGGAGTTACAAATTCACTTAATTTGGAATCCACATCACTTTATTTACTTCTAATTTTTAGATTCATTAACTTTTGACATTTTATTTTGATATTTTATTTCATAATACTTTTATTTTAATTGGTCCATATCAATGGGATTGAGAATTTGGGAGTGATGGTTTATGGTGTGGATGAGAGAAGTGTTGGAAAAAATATTGTAGTAAGTACTATGTATGGCCACTACTTTGATGCAAGCTTGTATTGGATGAATTTTCCCCCAATATTGTCAAGGTGCCACTAACATCATCATATTTCTTGATCAATAAATAGAAAATAATACCTTGATATCTACAATTTTTTTTTAAAAATGTACTTCTAAAATTTCATGTTTTTGCAAGCCTCATATTTTCTATGATATTTTATGTGTTGATAGATTTTACTTTGATTGAATATTTATTATTTTAGGTTAAAGATGTTAAACCATCAATGTGTAGTTGAGAACCATTGATGTAAATTTTAATTTTCTTTGCTACAAAAAACCTACTTTGATAAAATATGATGATCATGTTTGATAGGATATTGGAGCTTTCTCATTATTCATCCTTTTTGTTGCTTCATCAATGGGAATGTTGATGTGATCCATAGTATCTTGTTTATCAACATGTTTGATGTGATCCACGAAGTTTATTTCATCATCTATGTGTCCAAGGGATGGAAGTGTCTCACCTTGAGAAATGGAGGTTGTTGGAGTATGAATATGACAAACATAAATTTTACACTGATGGATGTGATATACGTGGGCAAGGGGATTAGCTTGGATTTATTGATCATAGATAAGATCTTGATTGAATATTTGGAGTAGCTTGGATGTATATGGGGAGCTTCTAGGTAAATTGATCTTGATTCATGTTGAAATTTATTTTATTATGCTTTAGAATTTTCTCTTGTCATAGATCCAATAGTTCAGATGGTAGGATGTGAGTTTGGATAAGGATGAGAGTTTTTTGGATGAACTTCAGGTTTTAGCATGATAATAATAATTTTTTATAGGAAGATCTTGAGTGATATTTTTAGGTGATGGAGTACATGATGGTGTTTAATATAGGATTTTTTTATAATATATAGGATATTGATTTAATACAAGGTACAATTGGATATTCTTTATAGGAATTTATTGATACATGCAAATTTATTTGGACGAAACAAGAGAGGATTGGTGGCTTGTACTAGTGATTATTATAGGGAGGGACTCTTTGAGTTGTGTACATTGATGGGATAAGGAATTTTTATGTGTATTGGATGTTGGAACTAATGGATTTGAGGTATGTGAGGAGTTTGGGATTGATGAATACATAGTCAACAAGATTTTTGGATGGAATACAATTATCAATGTGGTGGGATGACATAACTTTGTTTTTGAATTGGAGCTTAATATCCTTTGTAATTATTCCTTAGAGAAAATACCTAAAGGTTACTTCATTGGATTGGTTTCTAGGTCAAGGAAAGATATAGATTGTAATGGTTTGGAGGATGAAGGGTTCAAATATGAGGTCAAGGTTGCAAGTCACTCTTATGAATGGGATATTTGGGATATGGATTGGCATTAAAAGAGGCATTGGAAGAAATATGGGTTTCCTTTGTAAAGTTTAGGAGAAGGATAACCAATGGATATATTTTGAGGATTAGTAACTATAGATTGTGCTAGTTGGTTCTTATTATTAAGGATTGAGGGATGGATGATTCAATCTTATGGAAAAATTTCTTAAGGAAATGTTAATTGAGGACAGAGGGAATTTGAATTGATCCAAAAGAATCTAATTAACATCACATTGGTTGTATTTTGGTTGATCAACAAGGTTAACATGTCATCATCATCATCATCAAAGAATGGGTTTTCAATTTGACAAGGAGACTCATTAAAGAAAAATAAAAGCATGATTACAAATTTGGATTCAAGTGGACAATGGGATGATTTGGATTGTGGATGTAGGACTTAGTTGAATGATTTGTAGGTTTTTAGAATAGGTTAATTTTATTGCAAAGGTGGGTGTTGAATTTGATTTGATTGTTAATGGAAAAGATTAAGATAGTAGATGAGAATTGCACTTAGAGTTATTGGATGGAAGATAGCTTATGTTTGAACCTTAACTAGGGGTCAAAAGAATAAAAAATAAAACAATGAAAACAAATATTTTGGTTATTGGAAATTTTAGGAATTTTGGATTTTATTAGCTTGGAAGCATTTATAGGTTCACACAAGAAGACACACCAAACACTTTGTGCAATTGTGGAATTATTTAGATGGGTGTATCAATCCTTGTAGTATGATATATATGCCTCCTTTTAGGAGTTGTAGCCTTGACCCTTATTCAAGACCTCAAGATGTATGAACAAAAGCCTCACTCACAACTTAGCACATGGGAGGTCTACAAATATTTTCCCATACTTACTACCACCACTTTCCACGATTACAATGTGAGTAACTTCATAGGGCTAACCACTTACCAATTTACTACTTGAAAAGATGGCTAAAAGGTCTTGGCTAGGATGTAAAATCTCCCTTGTAAAAATACTCTATATACCCACCCATATTTTTCCTTCACTTTACAAGGTATAAAGTTCTTGGAAGATTAGCCCAAAAAGAAATATTTTCACTTCCAATGGGCATGCCTTTTGATTCACCCCCAAATTACTAGACCCAATCAAAATGCATGTGTGTTGGCTATCCCCTTAGTGACAAAATATAAAGAAGGCCTATAAGGAAAAGGAAAACTAAGTGTTCCTAATCACCCAATGTCACTTTGTAGCACAAGGGGAGAGAATACACACTTAATCTCATTAGAATTTAATCTAAAATAGAAAAATAGATGAAATTTATTATTCTCAAGCTAATTCAAGTGTGTGAGATAAGAGTATACATTTCACACAACTAGAAGATACCAAAAAAAATATTTATTTTCCTTAAAAAATAATTGTTTCCTAAACTAGTGAAAAAAATAGTTTTTGACTAACAAAACTTGCAACACACTAATCAATAGTTTATATAGAACAAGTTTGGAATTCAAGTCCATGCAAACCAAAAATATGTGGTTTAATTTTTCAAAGACTTTGGCAAGCAACACTCAATAGTTTTTTAGTTTTTGATAGGGTGATTAATTTTTTATTTTCATTTTTAAAAATTAACTCTTTTTATCTATCATAAGAAATAACTAAATACGACTACATAAAAAATAATTTTTATTTGTTTTTTTAGATTTATATTTTTTATTATTATCGTAAGCTTTTAAGCACAACTATAAAATAGTAAAAAAATATTTTTTTAAAGTTTTTTTAAAAATTTTTATCATAAGATTTTTAATGCAATTATATAAAGAATACATATTTTTTTCATATTCTACCACACAATTTTAAAGCAAATATATTAAAACCCTTTTATTTATTTTTTCTTACAATGAAATTTTAATGTAATTATTTAAGTTTTTTTTCTTTTAAATTTTTATCATAAGTTTTTTTATAAAATTTTTAAATGTAATTATATAAAAAGGAAAAAAGTTTACAATTTTTTTGTTTTAAATTTTATCATGTCATTTTTAAATTTTTTAGACTGCGTAATACATTTTTAGGTGACATTGACACAACACACCCTCCAGTACTATAGGGATGGGGGAGACCAGGCCTTGTGACCTCTTGCCTTCAACATGATGCTTTAGCCAATTGAGCTAAGCCTCAATACCCCTTATCATAAGTCTTTTAAATACAATTATATAATAACATTTTTTATTGCTTTTTTTTTAAAAAAATTATTATTATTTTTTATTGCTAATAATATGTGAATCACATGTTAACACAATAATAACACAATTTAAGATTTTAGCATAATGAGAATAATAAAAATTTATAACTAAATTCATGTCTACAAACAAAAAGTCAAGTTACATATTCAATTCACATCAAGTTTGCCAAAATATCTATAAGAAAAGTTAGAATAAACAAATAATATCATTAAATACTAAATTTAAACTGCTAATCTAACTTAAGAAAGTGTTAAGTGCAATATGCTCTAGATTGCAACAGAGTGTAAATGCTCTCATTTTTTATAGCATAACACTTGTATTTTATGGATGATTAAATCAACATTATAATATTATATTGGAGATGGATTATGAAAATGATGAATAAGAAGACAAATTTATTCATAAACCACGAGTTAATGAGAATATAATGACTAGTTAACTAGAATTGAAAAGAGAATTGTTATTTTCATGGGAAAGTTAACTCATGAGATGATAATTATGAATTTTAATGGCTTTTACTAATTTATTTAATGAATAATGAGATTGAAAGTTATTTAAATATTTATAGATAATGAATAGACTTTATTTATTTAATGAGATCATATGAATTAAATAAAATTATTCTAATTTGATTAAATAATAAATATTATTTCATTAATTAGTAATGTAGTTATGATGTTAGGTGTGGTAAAATTTGAGTGTCCACATATCACTATTAATTTTTTAGTGGATCTTCAATGCCAAAGACTATTTTGAAACTAGTTTTGTGTTGTCTTATCATGTGCTCTACTTATTGGCCTATCCATTATTGTTTCTCCGTCACACCTTACATTTAACTCTTCAAGGTGGATACACATGCATTTCAATCCTACATTCTACTTGCAATGCAAAAAAATTTAAAATTATCATATTAGATTTAATACTTGGTTTAGTATCCATCCCTTTAGCATATTTTAGAATGCACTAATTGTATGAATTTTAAACTTTTACCTTCACTAATTTTCTGAAATTTTATGTTATTCTAATATACTTTGCTTTTTTTAAATTTTTTTATAACATTATTGTCAACTTTTTCATCTAAATGCTAGGACAACTATGCTAACAACTGTATAATTGTGTCACCATCCTACAAATTTAAAAATTCAAAATATTTATTTTTGTATATGTTTGACTATCGGTGTCAACTTTAATATCTTTGATGCCATAAAATAGCTTTGTACCTATAAATTTAAATATTTATTTCTTTCCCCAACCTCTTAATAAAATGATTCTTGAAAAATTTAAGAGCTCAGAACAAAAAAGATTAATGTCCCCTTTAGTTATACTTTTCTATACTAAAACTTATCCTATGGTTGAAATTCTTATTTTGATAAGTATCTATACTACTATAATTGTTTTTATCTCATTTACAAGTTCTTTACTATGACATCCCTTTGAATCCCTACTAAAGTATCATTGTACAACTATATTTTTTGATATATCTAATCATGGTGTAAACCTCTTAACTTATGATATTATTTATCCACTTATACATTTCTTCAATACATTGTTTCCTTCTTTCCCCCTTTGAGGTAGTGGGGGCTTGTCCTTATTTTATTTGTGTTTTTCATTTAACCTCTTTTCATTGGTAAAGTTCTTAGTGAATCCTCGTCTACCATATTTTCTTTTCATACATACTAGGATACTAATATCTCTATAGATGTAAGCAATTAATATGTATATTATTATACTATTGTTTTTTTAATTTTTGGTGTACTTATAGATTAAGAGAAGACACCAAATCTAATTAAATTTTTTCTTTATGATTGTCCAAGGAGGTCAAAATACCATATTTGGGGCTTGACCATTTCATGTAGCTCAAAAATAGTGAAACCTTCTCCCTCTATCCAACGATAAGTATCTTAAGTATCTTTGGTGACTTTATCACATGGAGGATTTTCATTATTCATCTCTTGGTTGTATTTATTGCATTTGTATAAATTTTACTTGTACTTCAAATAATATAGGTTACTTTATTGTTTCTTCTATCTCTATTATTATTTGTAATCTCTACTTTGTGTATCTGATTCTTTTATATAATAGATCTTTATATTTTGTTCTATGTTTTGTCTTCTTATGTGGAAAGGATCTCAACATGTTTGGACCTTAGCACAATTATGTTTTCATTTGTGAGTCATGCAAGATTCTATACAATATTTATCTTCTAAAAATTTCTCTCCATTCTGCATATTTTTATATTCATGTTTATATCTTAATTTTTATACTATATTATTATTGTTTCAATTATTCTATATTTTCTTATACGACTAACAAAACCATAGTATTTCATCTTGGGAATGAACATAGATTTGAATTAAAAAAAATATTTAGATAGATGAAATAACTTTGCTTATTTGAGTGTTGTAAGCTACATTTATATATTCAAAAATCTCTAAAGATTTGGATAGTTGAGATAAAGGTTAATGAATTGTATCCAATCTCACTAACATGTTTATTCCACTCACAAATGGTTTTTTTGTTTTTGTTTTTAGATATTAAAAGACATAGAGCTTGTAAAGATTATATTAATTTTAAGGGTGTATTACAAAATATGACTGCCTTTTTGAAGGTTGACAATTTTTCAAGTAGCAAAAAATAAGATTTTGTTGCCTACTAATAGAGTGGCTGAGGCGAGCTAGATCCATACATTACATTATAGTTTTTGCTTTGCCAAAGAAAAACATTTCCCAGGAGGAAATTTCCAAACCAGTCCATTTTACATATTCATTACATTTACATTTGGGATAGGTTTTTACAAAACAATTTCATCCCCCACCCTTTACAGCTAATATACATTGCTTTGTATTGTGGATGGGTTCTTTCCATAAAAACTCATATCACTTGATATGTGTAATAGCTAAAATTATGCATATTATCTGATATTACCATAGGGATTTTGTAGAAGTAGTGATATTGATTGGACAAAATGAAAAATTTGTAAGCACATACCCTTACTCTTCCATTCACTCAAAGCCAATGGAATTTTCACCTTGGCCTTCCTTGACCTCCCCTGCTACTGTTGCTTCTATTTCAACTTGATCTCTGGAAGCATTTAGGTATGCTATTGCTGGAGGAAACCCATTCACCTGAGAAGAAATTCCTTGAAAACCTCTAACAGAAGGGTGGTGCGAGTGTGCTCTAAGGAAGGCTATTGCATAGTATTTTTCTTTTATGTTTATGTCCATGCTTGTGCAAAGATAATTTGCATTCTGACACATTACACATCAAAGACGAATATGGTTGCATTTTTCTTCAAATTCCTGCTTGATGACTGTGTAGATCTTTGCAAACCCTTGGTGCCATTTCAGGTACTTTCTTCGGAATAATCCACCAACAAACCCTTTTCCTTTGTAAAGGTCATATTCTTGGACCCCCTTAAGAAGTGCATTATCCATCAAGAAGATTTCCTTTAAAATTTTTTATGCAATTTCTTCTAAATTGTTGAGTGATTGAAGCAAGTCATAAAGATTTGAGAAAAATGTAAGAAACAGGCCCAAACTATAACAATATAACAACAGTAATGAACATAGAACAAACAGGGTAAAATAGAGTTGAATCACTTAGGAATTTATATTTTATCTAGCATTCAATACATCCAAAATGCTGTGTCTAGTAGCTATCCGAATGTTGTGTCTAACAACAATCTCGATGCTGTACCCATCAACACTCTACAATCACATATATATAGTTACAATTTCCTTGATGCTTGGAAACTTCTAGTTTTCTAGATAATTCTAAAATTTGGAATGTTCTTTTTTACAACAGCTCTTAGAATGTTCTTTTCTAAAATAGCTCCAAGAATGTTCTAACTTATGGAAGACTCTAGAAACATTCTACCATTTTCTAGACAATCTTAATCCTTAACATCCCCCCTTAAGATTGGCTAGAATAATACAGAGAAAATTCAAAGAGGGGAAATACAAAGAGGGGAACATTATACTAATATCCCCCCTTAATGTTCACCTCTAGCATACCAAGCATTCTTCTATCATATTCCTCTTTCAAGTCTTTCTCCCATTCTTGCTTCCCTCTAGCTTGCTCATATGAGATTAGATCATCTTTTTCATCGTCACTACCAATAATACCTCTAGCTTATTCCAACTTGCATTTTCATAGCTCCATCTAGCTTTTTCTCTCAAAGTATTCTTGACTACAATCTTCCAAACTGCAAAACCACTTCCATGAAATATAGGCAAAAATTCTTTTGTAGAGCCCATGTTAGCAAAAATTAGCCTTCAAACAAATATCAATCTAGCAATACTCCAACAATATAACAACCCTGCAACCAAATATCACTTTAACAATATATAAGCCCTGCAAACAAACAACTTCCAGCAATATATCTGCTCTGCAAACATATCACTCTAGCAATATATCTCTAGCTAAATCTCTAGCTGGACCTCTAAATGAATCTCTAGTTGAACATGGTTGAATCTCTAGTTGAACCTCTAGCTGAATCTCTAACTGAACATGGTTGAATCTCTAGCTGAACCTCTAGCTGAACCTCTAGCTAAACCTCTAGCTGAAGCTGACTCTAATACCATGTAAGAAACATGCCCAAACTATAACAATATAACAGCAGTAATGAACATAGAACAGACAGGGTAAAACAGAGTTGAATCACTCAGGAATTTATATTTTATCTAGCATTCAATACATCCAAAATGTTGTGTCTAGCAGCTATCCGAATGTTGTGTCTAACAACAATCTGGATGCTGTACCCATCAGCTCTCTACAATCACATATATATAGTTACAATTTCCTTGATGCCTATAAACTTCTAGTTTTCTAGATAATTCTAAAATCTGGAATGTTCTTTTTTACAATAGCTCTTAGAATGTTCTTTTCTAGAACAACTCCAAGAATGTTCTAACTTATGGAAGACTCTAGAAACATTCTACCATTTTCTAGACAATCTTAATCCTTAACAAAAAATATGGATAGAACTTGTGAGGGAAGCAGGGCTCTTTGTGTTGGTGGGCTAGTGATTTCTATCCCCAAAACCGTGTGAATGTAGTCCTCCACTCTTGAGCAGTCCAAATAAAAAATAATATCCAAATACTCATGTGATAGGAAACCTTCAAAAGGTCTTTCCTATGCTTGCACTTTCATGGGTACTCAAAGATTCCAAGGCCTAAACTCCATTTCTCCTTTTTTTCTTCCTTTGTTCTGCAAATTTGACATAATTTGGTAGCACTATACTCTCTTCACTACTCTTGATTTTTCCAAAGTTGATAGATAATTTTGGAAGTGTGAGATGAACTTGCATCATGGGAGACGTTTTAAGCTTGAGCCAATAAAGATGATGAATAGCTGTGTGCTAGGTGACAAGTTATAGTAACCCTTGTCACATCCTTGCATGCCATTAATTATGTCAGTGTTAAGAAATTACTCAAGCTCGTGTGAGAATCACAACCGAGTATGTGAGAAATATTTCCTTTGGGTTCACTCCTTGTTATAATGTGTCATCGGTACTTGCAAACAACACGTTAGAAGAAAGAGTGAAAGACATATTGCTTAAGTGGCTACATTTGGATGGGTCTGAGGGTGCTAAACTCTTTATAGAGGATTATCAAATGCTGAATCAAATTGGTGGAGCGGATTACTAGGAGAGTTGCCTATGCTCTGCATGATTTGTTGGCACATGAGATTACTTATGCCAACTAATGATTTGGTACCACCTTCTTTAATGATGATGCATTTGAAGGCCACCATTACATTCAATTATCCTTGCTAAATACTATAGTGCAATAATTAGATGGTAACCCCTCTTTTAACATGTGAGATGTTTGTCTAGTAGGAGGAGCTCCCTCAAATGTGCATTGTTATTAAAATATGCATTGTCAAAATTTACCATTTCCTCATTTTGTTCATATGCCATATTAGCCAAGAAGTCGACTAATTTATTGCCTTCTCTATAGGTGTGCATGATATGAATGCTTTCAATTTTTTTCAAGTAGGGTCCATACCTATTGAAGGATATAATGCACCTTCTAGTTTTGCATTTTTCTTTCTTTGGTTGCATTTATTATTAATAGGGAATCACCTTCTACTTTGAGTTTTGGAATTTTCCAATCAATTACCATTTTGAGTCCCAAGAGAAGGCCCTAGGATAGTTTTATTGATTGAGAACTTATCAAATCACCCTTCCAATCCTTGATAACTATGCCTGATCTTGATTTTCTTGGATTTCCTTTAGAGGTTCTGGAATCAAAATTTAGCTTGCTAAAATATCGTTGTGGGGTGGCCCAAGAAATTAATTTCCTATTTGTGTTCTTCTTTAGTGGTTGGTGTAGGCTACCTTTAAATGGTAATGATAACAACTTCCACCTTTTAAAAAGGGATGCATCCCAATCTTTGAACATGGATGATACTATCCTGGTCTTGAAGACATATGTATTAACAACTTCTACAATTGAATTTTCCATGGACTTTATGACCTGATTAACTGTTGTTGTTTATTTTCTGAATATTCATTTATTTTTCTCCCACTAGATACCCCAAATGACAATTGCTGGTATAAATCTCCAAATGTAGGAAAATAGTGAGTTCTTGTATAACACTGGCCAGCTAGTGAACACATCCTAGAGAGAGTCTTGTCAAGGGGAGCACCAACTCAACTTATTCTGGATGAAAGCCCAACAATGTTGGGAAAATTTGCATTGTATGAACAAGTGGTCAACATTTTCCATAGCTTCCTAGCATAACACACGTTGAAAGGGGGAATATTCCTGGTTTTGATAGTTTATCACTAGTTAAGATTTTATTTTTTAGTGCAAACTAGACAAAACAACTTGCTTTTGGAAGGGTCATTGCATTCGAACAGGAGAAGGCTCTCTGTGATGGTAGGTTTACCCTATTGTATGAGGCCACTTTGTAACCCTGACTTGGTATTCTCTTGTTTTAGAGGGGGCCCATATTAGCTTATTTAGATTGTGGGATTTGTATATTATTCTTTCCTGTAGTAGGCTTTCTAGTGCATATATTTGATCGATTGGTATTGGAAGCATGGTAAAGTCTTTCCATGTGACTTTGTATGTGTCATCTTCCACCACTCCAAAATAGTACTTCACTTTGCTGCCCCAATGGCTTTGAAGAACTTGTGCTATTTGCAAGTTTGGTGATGCCTTTAATGGGGGGAAGCCATTCTATGAGTCTTCCCAGAATAGGGCTTCTTCACCCCTATTTATTCCCCATGTTAGATATGGGTGATCACATCTCTACATTCTATTAAGAAGTTCCACATTAAGGATCCCTTTGGAATAGCCTCCAGTAGCTCCTCCTTCTCCCTTTTTGATGCTTGTGGAGTAGGTGTAGTTAACAAATTTTCAAAGAATTTAACACCTTCCACTTGGATATCACTCTCATTAGTGAGAAACTCATCCGTGACACTACTCTGGATTGTGAAGATTGAGTTCTTGTCTCTCTTTATTTGTGTAGATATGCAGAAAAACCTTCATCAGTTTTACATTGTCTTCCTGTTGAACTAACTTTGGAATAGCCTCTAGTAGCTCCCCCTTCTCCCTTTTTGATGCTTATGGAGTAGGTGCAGTTAAAAAAATTTCAAAGAATTTGACACCTTCCACTTGGATATCACTCTCATTAGTGAGAAACTCATCTGTGAGACTGCTTTGGATTGTGAAGATTGAGTTCTTGGCTCTCTTTATTTGTGTAGATTTGTGGAAAAACTTTGTATTTGTATCCCCATCCTTTAACCAAAATTCCCTTGATTTTTGTCTTCAGTAAGTTTCTTCTCTTGCAAGGAGTTCTTCCCATTATGACTGTAGCTCCTGCTACTATTCATAAGTTTGGGAATCTAGGCCATGCAAGATGATGTGTTCATTATCCTTGGATAACTGATTGTATACTTCCTCTTTTTGGACAAAGTTATTTTTAAACACATTGATATTCCAGGACATGATTTGTTGTTTTACATACTAAAGCTTTTTGCATAGCTAATACATTCTGGAATCTTTTATAAAAGGGGCACTTTTCCACCATAGTTCTAATAATGTTAAAAATTGTGGGTGTCTTAGCCACATGCTCTCAAATTTGAAGGATACTTTCTATGAAGAATTCACTTTTTGTGTTAATATTTTGAGTGAGATAGCATAGTGGTCTGAACCTATTAGTGGAAGAATCTTAGATGTTAAATTAAAATCTCCTAGTGCCCAATTTGGAGAGGCTAGAAATCTGTCCAATCTTTTTGCAATCTAAAGGAAATTCTTCCTCCTGTTGTTCCAAGTAAAATTTCCATTGGTTGGTACAATGTCTTGAAGTGCATTGTCCTCAATAAAAGCTGAGAAATATTCCATAACTTTGTGTGGGGGTAGTACTCCACCCTTTTTTTTCCTTGTGGAGAGATTATGGCATTAAAGTCACCCTACTGTTAGCACATTCTCCACACCTATTTGATCCAAGATTTTTTTTAGGTTTTCCCACAACATCTTGTCTATTGTTGATGAAGGCTCATATACATTCACCAACCAAAACACTAATTCAAAGTGAGTTACTTTCATTAACTTCCAGCTTGTGTCATTAGAGATGCATTTGATTTTTGTGGTCCTAAGATCCTAGAGTGCAGCTAAGCCACCTGAAGCTCCTTGAGTTGATGTGTGAATAGAAGACCACTTCTTCCATTTTCGTATTGTTCCCTCAAACATTCTTTCATAGAGCTTTGTATCTTGTAGGATGATTAGATCTACCCCATAAGCTTCTAATTGGTGCTTGATCTGGGCTCTTTTGTTAGAGGAATTTATGTCTCTAGTATTCCATGAAACAATTTTCATTGTGCTCAAGGAGAGAATCATGCTCTCCTCTGTCTTGGCCTCTTAGATGGGGTCTCTTTTTCCATACAATCCAGGGTTGTTTGGAGCCCTGCTTCAATTTCTTCCTAGAGTTTCACAGTATGAGACTTTCTACCCCTTTTTCCTTGGGTCTTCTTCTTTTCTGGCTATGAGTTAGGAGTATGAGAAATGGATAAGGTTTTGGAATAGTCAAATTCATATTCCCTCACTTTCTCTTCTTTTGCTATTTTATCTATGAGCTCAGATCCTACTGTTGTTAAGATGTTATCTTCCAATTCTTCTAGTTTCCCTACTTGGAATAGGTTGAAAAAGTTTGGAGTATCAAGATTCCCCTCTTTTGGGATCCCCAAACAAGTTTGTTGTGGAGTTGAAACTTGGGATTCCTCATTTGGTAGGGGTGTGGAGGATATAAATTTGCGTATTTCCTCTACCTCTTTTGTTTGTTCATCTACCATCCCTTTCTTATCCTTGCCGAAAATGAGGGAGTTTATAATCTCTTCTAATTGAGATAGGTTGTAAGAGATTATATTGGCTCCATAGAGTGGTGATTGTCTTAGTGTTCTTTCCTTGTTTTGGGTGAAGATTGTAATGTTTCCTAGTGGTGACAGATATAATTTAAAATAAGGGGCATTCCTGATTGGGCTAGAGAAGGTAATAGCTCCCTTTATGAGTGATATCACTAGATATCTTCTTCCTTTCTCTTGGGAACAGGTGGTACATATTACCCTTGATTCACTTTCCTTTCCTTTATTTATAAAATCCAAGGGGTCCTTAACTTTTATGTTCTTTGGTAGCTTTTCCTATTTTTGTACATTCTCCTTGCAATTTTTTTCTATATGGCCTATTCTATGACATTTGGAGCAGGTGTTTTCCTATGTTTCAATGGCTATACTCTACTTCCATATCCCATATATAGAATTTATGAGAAATTCTTTTGGAAATGCAATATCCATGTTTAACAAGATAAAAACCTTGATAGGGAAACTCGAGTTTGTGAAAAAGATTTTGTCATGCTTCAAGACGATCCCTATTTGATTAGCAAAAATCTCAATGATTTCAAGTTCCTTGTATTCTAGGGGTAGCGAAGGCATTTGGATCCAAAAGGGGACATATCTTGTGGGGGCTAGAAATGGGTTAAAGTTTGGGACCCAAGATTGCATGTATAAACCCGCTCCTTATAGAAACCAAGATTTGATTTTGAAAATATTGTCTCTATGCATTTTTTCAAAGAAAAGAAATACAAAGAAACCAAAACCCTGATCTATGTATAAAAATTGAATGGCACCCTTCCATAGTTCATATACCCATTCTTTTAAAGGTTGTAGATCATGGGTATAGTTCCAAAAATTATAGATTAGAGCTGTTTGTCGAAGGTCCTGGACTTTCAGATCCAGGTATTCTTCTGAAAGTGTCATGGAGAAGATTCCCTTCTTCTTGGCCTTTTGTTGGAGCAAGGGGTGTTGTTGAAGATTCTGGTCAGTGAGGATAGATTCCTTCTATTTGCTTTCTTGCATTTTACTGATACCCTCCTTCTTCCAGACTTTCTTGCAGTTTGTTGTGTTGCCTAGCTTGTATTCCAAAGGTATACTCCCTCTTTCCAGATTTGTGTTTTTGAGGGTGTTGCATAATGGGGGCTTTGGATTGAAGGGAACCCCATCTACAAAGTACAAGTAGTCTAGAAGTGCGAACTTGATGTGGATTGAGTTTGGGTGGGTTAGGGGGGTTTTTAAGCCAAATACAATATTTGTCCACAAAGACTTTGTGGAGGAGGTTTGTGGCCATTTCCCTCTTTGATCTACCTCTAGATCATAGGTGTTAAGGGCCTCCTATTTTGAATGCTGTAGCTGTTTCGCTTTTTGATCCTCTTTTGGCTTGTAGATGTCAAAACTTCTTTCTCTTTCTAGCTAAGTTTTCTCCAAGAGTGAAACGAATTTCTATGTCCCAAGCGACCTTTTGGTTTAGCATTCTTTTGGTATTCTCGAGGTTGTAGGCCTCACAAATGTTGGAGACCTCGAGAATATTGATGACGGATACCTCTTTCCAAGGCATGATCACGACTGTGTAGGGTCAGCCTTGGCAGAATATTATTTGGAGAATGGTAGAAAGGTCAATGCTAGACTCCAACTGTGACAATATTCTGCCTAGTTGTCTTGTGTGGGCCTTGAAAATGCTCCTGGGTGTCTCGAAAACTTTGATTCTAGCTATTTGCTTTAAAATTTTTCCCTCTATTTCTCCTAGAACACCTTTTCAGTCATGTTTTTGCTTGGAGAAAAGTGTTGTGCTTATTAGGAGGCCATAATCTGGCACTGTCTTGTTTGTCCATAAACTGCAAAACTCTGCGCTGATCTTGAGGACCCCTAAGATGATAGCCATGATTGCCTTTTTTTTGAATTCCGACCGTTGCTCTAGGCAACCATTTTGAATTTTACTCACAAATGTTAATCTTTGAATTTTAAGGAAATAATTCCTTTAAAGATCTAGTAAATATTATACAACAAACTCACTCTATAATTTACAAAAGACCATAAAACTACTTTAATATCAAAATTAACTATGAACTTTTAAATTCAATAGTAGAATCCATTCTATAAGTGCTCTACTTGCATAAGAAATGAATGAGAAGAATTTTTAGAGTAATAAATGTCACTCAAAATAGAAAAATAAAATGCTAGAAATAAAAAAATTCATTATATAAACTATCAATTGGATATAATCTAGATTCAAATCAATTATGGGATGGTCAAAGATGGGTCAATAGTTTAGTTGGGAGAGCATTCCAACAACAATAGAGGGTCCTAGGTTCAAGTCTTAACTAGTCCATATGAGCTCAACATGTGGTATTAGAGTTGGTCTAAGAGCTCCAATGTTCACTTGTACTATGACTTAAGGGATGGTCTTGGAAATAATCTTCTCTTAGATCGATGATGGACTAGCCAAAGAGAGGTTAATAATTTAGTTGGTAGAGCACTCCAACAAATGGAAGGTCCTAGGTTCAAGTCCTAGCTAGTCCATATGAGTTGTTGCTCAACTTTTGGCATCAAAGCAAGGCTAGGAGTCCCATGCACTTACAATATGGCTTAAGGGGGGTGTTGGAAATAAGCCCCACACACACTGACAATGGGTTGACCAAAGAGGTGCCAATAGATCAGTTATTAGAGCACTTCAAGAACAAAAGGAAGGTCTTAAGTTTGAATCATAACTGATCCATATGAATTGTAGCTCAACAAAACTTGACTTAAAAAAAATCGTTTCCCTACTCCAATTTGTAAACACTTAATTTTTCCTTTATTTATAATAATCATACTCTCCACCCTTAGAGTATCTTGCTTGTGTACTAGAAGTGTCCTCAAATGGAATTAGAAATGAAAGTGTTTGTTTTTCATTTCAATTTCAGTTTTCCATTAGTCTTGTCAAAACCATCGATAACCCTCAAGCAACAATGTTGAGGTCATTTGAAACGGTTATCAATTATACAAATAGTTTCATATCTGCATATTGTATAAAAATGATTATTTTATCCTATAAACAAAACTATAATTTTTTCATTGTTGATCATTTGTTTCATTCATTATACTGACAATTCTTAGTCTTTCCCAAAACCTATGGATCAATTTGTGAAGAAGCCACTAGCGTAATTTGTGCTTTTCATTCTCTAGGACGATCTCTAAGGGGGTACATATATTGATGAGAAACCTAAGATTTAAGTGGTATATTTTTAAAAAACTAAAAAAGCTTTTCTTTTCACAAGAAGAGCTGTGCTGTAGCTGGAGTCCCTACCTATAGAAATATTGGATGCTCATGATATATTGGTAGGGGTATTGAAAAAGCACACTCAGGGGGTATGGATGGTTAAGCTACATCTGAAAATAAAAAACAATTTCAAGATTCAATCCCCGCTACTAAACAAGATCATCAGGAATGCACTATGGCTTTGTACAAATTAGTGTGAGCATAAATGAATCACATTTAGGGGGGAAGAAAGCAAGTTGCAGACCTAGTTTTATTCCTTTAGAAAGGAAATGAACATAATCACACTGTATGCAGTTCTGGGATGAGCAAGCAGTATGTCAAAATGATGCTTTGAACAATTAATGATTTGAAATTGCAAAATGTTAAATGAATTATAAAGAGACCATCATCATAGAATTGGATTTCCATTGTAGCACTTGGTCTAAAATGGGCACATAATAAACAACCCAAACATTATTGCTATTTCAGGTAAACAACCAAAGCTTTGCCCATAATAAGACTATGAAAAATCAAAAATGGGGTTACTGTGGCATTGTTAATGTTTTCATGAGCTTCAATTTGAGTTATTTAAGTCTTTTAATATGGAATCAACTAATGGCAATGTTAAAACACCATTACAGGATTTCAAGGAATTACTCTTTTAATAGAATGAATTATATTATGGCTCAAATAGCAGCTAGCCAACATATATTTAGAAAAATTCTACTTTGAACTTAACCATTGCAATGAAACTAATTAACCAGGTTACTAGAAGTTTAGGGCCCGAGGGGCGGTGTGAGACGAGTCCCCAAGTTTCCAATTTTTGAGGCCAAAATTAGGGACGGCAGGGGACGGCTATATAAAAATATAGGGAAAATTTAAAAAATATAGGGAAATTTTAAATATTTAATAGATAACATGAATAAGGCATGCATGATACACATTATAGAACATTAACATATAACATTTGTGTTCAACATTATGCCAATACTCAAAGTCAATAGTCAATACGCATTCAAAATTAACATACAGTTACACAAATCATAAAACAACCTCCAAGTTATAATTTATAAACTTATATCAAAATGCCCAAAGGCTACATTGCTGCCATATAGTTAAAAAGTTTGTTATGAAAATCAAAATACAATATCGTATGTCTAATGTATGGAACAAGATAATCCTTGATTATGGCTTTGACTACAAAAGATGCAAAGATTTGCAACAGGGGATATGTATTTTGTAGGTTTAATGATCATGATTCATCATTGGCCTATAACATGCTTAGACCTATAGTTTTAATGAGGTTTTGAAACACTTGCTTGAGGATCGGTAGTGCCCCTCATGAGGAGTCTGGTGGCCGCCCCTCGATGGAATCAAGGGGCGTGGCCGCTGTAGAATGCAGGGGCTGGCCTTGTCGAGATCAGAAGCGGCCCTTTGTAAAGGCTGAGGGGCAAGCCCGTAGTCAAGAGGCTGATGCCCCTTCTGAAGTCTGAGGGGTAGCCCCCACATCGAGAGTCGAGAAGCGGCCCTGAGAATCGGTATACAGGCGCTGGCTCTGTCCTTGATACGGTAGTCAGTGAGCCCTGCGCTTAAATGAGGCCAGCCCAGTACACAAACCTTCATGCAGCACACCATTTAATTAAAAATTTGTAGAATTAAAAGGTGCAATTTTAAAAAAATTCATATTTTGGCTTTCAAAAGCGTAGGGGCCGGTGACGGAGTCAGGGGCCGGAAGGGCGGCTCGGTAGATCCCCTTAAATCCCGGGCTTGTCAGCTATCAATGATCATAGTCCCGAGTCCACAGGGGCGTTTCACAGTTTTTCAAAAGAGGGTCCCTGCGATCCTAGCCGTCCCCAGTGCAGGGGCGTCCCGAGGCAGGCCGAGGATGGAAAGGGGAGACTGGCGTCCTGAGTAACCTGTAATTAACTCATAATTTTAGTTCCTCAAATTGCAACTCAAGCTTGAAATTAAAATTGGAAGTTGATGGACTTAATACCAATGAGTCTATATGGTCCATCAATGAGGATTGATACTTACATGATAGCCTTAGAATAATATTTTTGGCTTAATATTTTCAAGTCTAGGATCTTCTACTTTTGGGGCATAAAATAAAGTATGATTGCATTCAGTTATGATTTGAAAACTTTGAATTTAGGTGCCAATCCTGGATCCTACCATTAATACAAATAGGTATAAATTGTGATATTGTTGGCTGGGCACTACTCATGGGAAAAAGTTGAAATCATTGTTTTGTTTCTTGATATGTAACTTAGGATGAGAACCCTAGCTTGTAGCTTGCTTTAGGTAGGATGAAACCCTTATTCTCAGTCCATTTTTTACAATTTTCATATGTTCTTTAGATCTGTTGGCCTAATTGTGGGGAACAATTCATCTATTTAGGTTTGTGCCTCACTTGGAAAAAGTAATATACTCGCCTAATAGACATCCATCACCCATTTGAAGGTTTATTTGGGACATAGTTGGTTAGATATTACGCTTAAGAGAAGATAAACCACCCCATGTCTGCACCAAATCTGCAATCTTGTAGGGAATCATCAACAACATGAATCTCATAGTAATTATTCTTTTTTGGAGGCACCTATAACAGTGATCAGTTTTATCAACATTATTTATTGCAGTTTGGAGACTAAAAAACCTAAATCTTCTCTAGCTAGTGACACCACTAACAAGCAGTTTCCAAACCACATATCCAATTCCACCTTAACATATACTACAAGAATTTAAGGTCACAAAAAAATCTCGGTTAATTCATTCCAGGTGTTAGGATTTAAGTACAATTGTTGGTAGAAAAAACAAGTTTCATATCAAAACCTACAGGGGTATGGCGATTAAGCCATTATTACTAAGGGTTTCATGCCTCCAACAATTGGCAGCTTGAAGGAGATATCAATTATTAAAATCAAAACCTCAAATTTGAACTAGGTTCTTCCTTGAAGGGGATTAGGCATTGAGGAGACTTAAGGATAGTCATTCCTAATAATGTAAATGTATTGCAATAGTATTTGTGGAAGCTTATATCATATCTATATCATTTCCAGTTGCTCTGTAATTTTTTTTGTTGCCTATGCAACAAACTTGTAATTGAAATCTTAATTTAGATTTAAACCTTTTGAAGTTTTAAGTGATTGAGTGCTATTATTTGTTGAGTTAATGATGATGTTATGAAAATTCAATTGAATTTCATTGATTTGAGATTAGTCAATTATTAGTAACCCTAAGGGTCAAAACATTGGTATCAGACCATGATCTTGCTAGCCTATAAGGTAAACCAATCATGGAAGGATTATTTGGGTTTCTCAAAAATGGAAGAAATAAAGAATATTTTCAAGAGACAATATGCCAAATACAAAAGAGTCAAGTTAGAATGGTCAAGTTAATGAAACAATTCCAAAGTAGCATGCAAATCCTAGCTAGAATATCAAGAAATGAAGATAGAAGAGAGTTGAAGAAAAAAGAACTTGGATCCAATTTGAGCTTTGAATTGGGAGCATATATAGGGAATAATATATAGGATTAAAGAAATATATCCAAAATGCAATACCTTTCAAAGAGTTTTTGGATCCCAAGATAGAAGCGGTATGGATAACAAGCAAAGAAATGAAAGAATCAACACCATAGGGCATTGAGATTCACCCAATCTTTATACTGAAACCCAAGGGAAACAAATAACTCAATAATTTTTCATCCATAAAATAGGAAATCCCTAATAATCTTTTTTATTAAAAATAAAACAATTAAAATTAAAATAATTAAATTTAAATTAAATAGCCTTTTAATTGTGAATCTTACGGTTAACAACAAAAAACTGTGATTATCTATCTCTAATGATTTTGGAAGATATTTAAAATAGATAAGAATTTGATTGGTTGTTGTTAGTCCTCTCAAGTTTTTGGGAGAAATTTCAGCTATGTAGAGAGGCACCTTATGAAAATTTACATAGGGTACAAATTGGGTTAAAATAATTTCAAAATTTTCAAAGAAATATTTTGATTTGTGTCACACTATCCCTTATTCAGTAGCCAATAATATCCATGCAAAAATCATCCCCTTGATAATACACCATTCCTAACATTTAAATTACTATATAAGAAGTAAGCCTAACACAGTAAGCCCAACTCCAAATTCAACCAGTAGCCTTGCAATATCCAATGACACGATTTCTTGCCAAAAAATTCCCTTTCAATAATCAAAATCATGACTAAAAATGTTATGAGATTCCATAAGTCCTATAGCAAATTGAACCATAAGATAACCTTTGAAAAATCTGTGGAAAGCCATCTAACAAGGTAGAACAATGAACAAAGTCTCAAAGCCTACATTCATATACAATTTAAATTCAACAATCTATAGGCCCTACATTGAGAAAATAAGTGTAGTTCTCTAGAAGCCTATCCATTTTCTACCAAGATAGTCTATAGTATAACCACTCATAACTGCATCAATCATGGCACCAAATATCAATAGAGAACCACTGTAAAATCAAATGAAAAATCATGTTAATGCTTAGAGTTGAAAAAAAAAGAGAATAAAAAATATTCAAGGTATACAAATTATGTGAGAACAATCTCCTTTCCTTGGAAAACTCTAGATCCTGATCATATTGTGAATAGTTCCATGCAAATCCCATGTTGAAAATTACTTCCTATAAATAGAGCAAAAAAATAAATTATTAAAACTACTCTACAAAATTGTTAGAAATAGAATAAAAAACAAATTATTAGAACTAGTCTACTAATTTGTTTGATTTTTTTTTATTTTTTTTGGAATTAAAATTGTTTAATTTTTTTACAAAATCAATATGTCAGATCAACTTCATATGTCATGATCAACAAATTAAACTTTCACCTGAGAAAAAAGATAGTTCTAGGTCACAATTTGTGATTCATGATGAAGAAATTAACTTTTTCAAATCTAACCCAAAACATTGATTTCCTGAAAGTTTTAGGTAGTTCCATCCAAACACATTTTGAAATAGAAAAGAATTTGCTTGGAAATAAAACTATCATAAATAATCTAAAATACTTGGAGTTACTTGAAAACTCCATTCTTCACCTAAAAAAAAATTCCATAGTAAACATTCCCTACAATGTGAGCTTAGCAATCCTGGGCATAGACTAGTATGTGCAAATTTTCCCCTTCAATTAGATTGAGCAATGTTTCCTTTGCCTCCTTTCATAAGGAATTTGGCTCTCTGGTGCATCCACTCCCCTACAATTATGGAGGACTTACATTTAGAAATTTCATTATAACTCATGTGCCAAGGAGAGAAGAAAAATGCCATCATCTTGCACTCCTTGAATCAAATGCATTAAAAAAAGCAAAACTCAAAAAATCCATGAAAATCAACCTTAGTCGAATTCAATACTTGTGAGCTAGCCATCATCTTGCACTCCTTGAATTAGATGCATCAAAAAAATACAAAACTTAAAACTCCATGAACATCAACCTTAGTCAAATTTGATACTTGCAAGCTAGAATATGATCACCATTTCTAGCTCCATCAAATAGGCTATTGGAAAAGAAAGTTGCTCTTATTGCTGCAATATATTTAACCTTAAAACTAAACAAAGAAGGATTCATGAGATTCTGATCAATGATATTTTAAAGGCTAGTAGGTTTAAACTTTTTGTTCTACAAATAATCAAAATTTTATGTGCATTGCTTGATTGATGTATATTAATTGGTAAATTTAGAAGATGAGAAAATTGAACTTTATAATAGTACCAAAACCATCATTCTTGTAAAAAAGAAGTACTACATGTTGAACATTTGAAATACTGAGAGGGGGGGGTGAATTAGTATTCCATAAAATCATTCTAATAAAATATATCTAACCATTATCACAATTCTGACTAAATCAACAAGAGAGAACATAGAAAAAAATCAATGCAACCACACACATGATTAACACTAGGATTTTTACGTGGAAAACCCAGAAAGGGAAAAACCACAGTGAGGGTTAACTCATAATATATTATATCTAGATACAAGATATTACAGGGCTCACTGCTAGGACTCATTGTCCTTGAAAAGGCTCACTGCCTGAATACAAAAGATGGGTAACCACCAAGATACAAAGATTGTGGCTCACTGCCAAAAGGTTTGAACTGATAGAATACAACTTCAATGTGTAGGGTTCAGTTCCAATGAAGCTCATAATATGAAGTACTCCCACACAACAGTCGCTCAACAAATTTGCTCTGATCTTCAATTGATAAAAAATTTAGGCTTAGATCCTCATTCACCTTTCTTCCACACTTGTACTTCCACTCTTCCATCTTCTTTCCTTCAAAGCATCTTATATATATACAAGTATATCTTGTTCATCAATTAGGTCGGCCTAATTAGATGAAAACAAAATAATCAAAAAAATCTTGTTGGCACCTATATGATTTAAAACATTTTATCCATGTAGTGCATTATACCAAGTTGGCTAACATCCATAAAGCATAACTAGTTTCCTTAGTGAATCACATACGTTAGGTTGGTCAAGACTAGAACATAATTTGTAGAATATCCAAACCAACATACAATTCTCAAAGAAAACACCTTCTAGATCTAAGATCACATCAATTTTCTCATCATACTACCATCATAGAGACTACCATTAAAACCACAAAATTAAAATGTTCTCCTTAAGAAAATGGGGAGTCTCCCACACTGATATGCCAAGCAATGAACAACAGTAACATACAGAGTTGAACTTTGTCAAAGATAACTTTCTGTTCACAACCCAAAACTTCTCAAGATCTAAGATATAATTGTCTGAACGAGACATGATAACATGGTTAAGAGATTAGAGTAATATCTATTCTTGTGGTGAATTTGAACTCAAATACCAATGCATTGGCTCATCACAAAAGAACGTTACCAATAGAGAACAAATTTTGGTAAACCAAGTAATATTCCCATATAGTTGTCACCAGGTTGACATCAATGAAAAAAAAGAAACAACCAACACAAACCATCTACACTTCATGCTCATGTTACAAGGCTCCATAATTCCAACAATCTCCCCCTTTGGCATTGATGGCAACATGCATGTCAATTTTTTTTCAATATACGACAACTAAATACTCCCCCTATCAAAACTGTTCTTCTAAAAAATGTTTTTCCTTTGCCAACCTCTATCTATCACCCTTTGACATCAATGGAAAATGATGGGGTTTGATATATATGCATATATGCATCAAAATATAACCAAAAAGATATGAACACAAAATTGAATCAACCTGAAGAAGAAGAACCTTTGAGACTCTCTAGGATGACCTTCCATGAAACTTCTCCTTCTTCCCATGATTCTTTTGCACTTACAAGAGTCTTGTCTAATAGTTCAAGCTTAGTTAAGGACCCTATACTATTTTCTAAAGTATTGGGACTAAGATTAATTTATGATAATTCACCAATACTGTCTAGAGCACTAGAAACAAGAATGTGTTGTTTAACCATGTCTCTAAGTGCCACAAACTTCTTAATAACTTTTGTTCTTTGGTTGTGTAGGGAAAATAATTTATCTCGAAGCTGCACAATGTAGGAACACCTCTGATTATCTCTATATTCTACCAATCTGTATGTATCTACTTGAGTGCCCATCCAGGTTTCACTCTTCCTTATTTCATCTCTTAAGTTCAGTGTATTGCTAGACCAATTTAGGAAAAAAGAAAGTAGTTCTTGTGCCTCTTCTTCAAAAACTTGCACACTCTCCAATTCCTTCACCACTAGACTATGTGCATTTACACATTTTTCCTTGATATCTTCTAGATTTTCTTTAGTAGACTTGATTCCAACATGCACTTCCAGTCCGGAGATGTAGACCTTCAAAGAATTAATCATGTTTCTAAGATTCTCCACAATAGAAATAGATGAATCAAAAATAGCACCAGAAATAACCTTATGCAATTCTTCCAAATCTCCTTGAATGTTTATTCTTTCATGCTCATGTTGAGCTCTCTCAAACTTACTTCCTTCTGGAACTTCTTGTTTGACAACACTCTTTCTTTTCTTCCCTGTTTCGGTTGCATTGCCAGAGGTACCTTCTACATTGGGATTCTTAGGGCTTTCCAAAAGATTTTTTGCATAATAATCAGTTTCAACCTTTGGCACTTCATAATCTAACTCATATATCCACACCAACCTTGATTCAGCTGCTTCCATGTGATAGAAATCTGTAGACACTAGGAAATTGATATTTCAGAGTACCTTTCAGTAACACTTACTAGAATCCTTGATCTTCTATTCATCCTCATCTAAAATGTTCCAAAGAATGCAGCAAGAGTAGTCTCTTGAGCATCCAAATTACCAATACTTATCATGAAGTTCTTGATTTGATAGGCAATAGGCTCTGTATTTGACCATTCTATTCTTCCTATTACTAGTAATTCTTTTAAAAAGTAAAAGAGTAAGCAGACAACCAAATTGCTATATCAGAATGTATTCTTCTTACTCTTCTTGATTTCCTTTAAATTCTTCAAAAGATGTATTCAAAGTAATTCACATAGGTCATAATCCATACCTCTTTTAACCATATCAACAGTAGTATGTACAATAGTAGTAGAAAATATGAGGTCAAATTGCTAGGGAGACAAACTTTGTGACCAATGACCATTGCGGCATACCTAATGACTGAATCCACAATTGATCTCAAATCAATCTCTTTCTATTCAAGAGTCACACTGGTTACCTTAATTATCCCTTGCTCATTCATAGCCTTCCAATTGAGAACTAGTCCGAAGGAATACAAACTAGTTACATCACTGATTGCTTCTTTGGTAATCAAATGTGCATCATCAATCCACAAAGATTCATTATGAATTCTACTCAAAACTATTCAAATATGCTTCCCATCGAACTCAAACAAAGGGGATTTCTACCACACATACAACTTCTTCTCAACTAACACTTTGTAGGCATCATGGTTCTCTTCCAATTCATTCTTCCATAGAATGCTCAACTGGACTGGTGACATTTCCTTTATCTTACTATAAACAAATGCATATATATCTTATGTGGGAAACACTCTAGGAGGGTTGCAAGAGAACACACCAACTGACTCTTCCAAAAATTTCTTCAAATATTTTCTCAAATTAACTTGCACTCTATCTGCACTATTCACAACCTTTGAATTATCCATAGCAATAAAAATGAATGATTGTGCAAACAGGAATACCTTTGTAAATTCCAATAAGAAATGGATAGATATCCAGCTTCCGAAGCACACTTCAAATCCACTTGATCTCATCTTCAAACCCTGAAACTCTGAATTTCTCTCTAAACTTCCTTTGCATGCTTCTCCAAAAAATACATATTCCTCTTGAAATATTTGAATTTTTTAATTCATTCTAAATGCTTTTGTAATAAGTGCTTCAAATTGCAAGTAGATTACCTCAAAAATTGTGTGCGCCTCCATTCTTTCAAATTTTGCAAACTTCATTCTTCACACATGCGACTAATGATTCTGATTCAACTTGCTTGAATTATTCTTCCTTTCTCTAGATCCTTTTCATCTCTCTTATTGCTTCTTTTAGATCAATGATTTGATCATGCTTCTTCACTAGATAATTATTCTTTCTTCTTCTATAGTTATTAACAAGCTGTTCCGGATTGCTGCACTTACAACAAGCAACATTCTTCCCTCCATTCTTTCTTTTATTCAATCTATTCTCACACATATTAGCTTTATGTCCAACCTTCTTGCACTTAAAACATTTTCTAGAGAATGATGAGATATTGATCATTTATTTTATTTTTGCAGTCCTTTGCCTTATGACCAAATTTCTTGCAGGAATGACAAACACCATTGAAAGATAAATACCTTTTAGCAATAGGTTGTTTGACGAGAGTTCTCCCAAAATTGCTTCTTAGATTCTTGATTCGTCCATCTTTGCAGTAAGTCTTCTTATCAGTAGATTGCTTCTTTTTATAACTCTAACCTTCTTCAAACCCTAAACCACTTTTATCCATTACTAGTCTTTGAGAAGTAATCAAACCATCAAGCATTGCAAATCTTACCTTAAATTTGTCTTCAAAACTTCTCGCCTTTTCCAGATCAAATATCAATATTTCAGCTTCTTGCTCTTGAAGCTTTGTGCATTCATTTGTGTTCCTTTGAATTTCAATTTCCTGACATTCTTCAGTTCTTTTCTTTTCATCCAATTGCTGCAACAGGCTGGAGACAATTTCATCTACCTTAACCAATAGATCACAAGCTTCAACACATTTAATTTTTAGTTTTTCAACATACTCATTTGCTTTCATCAACTTGTCCTTTAGATCTTCTATTTCTTTTGAACATCCAACAAAGATCACTTCTGGAGGAAAACATTTCTTATACTCAAATTTCAAGACCTTCCTCAAGCTGTTAGGCTCTTTCCGAGGAACCAAGCTCTGATACCAATTGTTGAACATCCAAAATACTGAGAGGGGGGGGGTGGTGAATTAGTATTCCATAAAACCATTCTAATAAAATCCATCTAACCATGATCACAATTCTGACTGAATCAACAAGAGAGAACATAGAAACAAATCAATGTAACCACACACATGAACACTAGGATTTTTATGTGGAAAACTGAGAAAGGGAAAAACCATGGCGAGGGTTAACTCACAATATATTATATCTGGATACAAGATATTACAAGGCTCACTGCTAGGACTCATTGTCCTTGAAAAGGATCATTGCTTGTATACAAAAGATGACTAACCACCAAGATACAAAGATTGTGGCTCACTGCCAAAAAGTTTGAATTGATAGAATACACCTTCAATGTGTAAGGTTTAGTTCCAATGAAGCTCAGAATATGAAGTACTACCTCATACAACAGCTGCTCAACAAATCTACTTTGATCCTCAATTGATAAAACATTTAGGCTCGAATCCTCTTTCACCTTTCTTCCACACTTACACTTCCACTCTCGCACTTCCACTCTTCTGTCTTCCTTCCTTCAAAGCATCTTATATATATACAAGTATATCTTATTCATCAATTAGATTGGCCTAATTAGATGAAAACAAAATAATCAAAACACTCTTGTTGGCACCATATATGATTTAAAACATTTTATCCATGTAGTGCATTATACCAAGTCGTCTAACATCCATTAAGCATAACTAGTTTCCTTAGTGAATCACATATGTTAGGTCGGCCAAGACTAGAACATAATTCATAGAATCTCCAAACCAACATACAATCCTCAAAGAAAACACCTTCTGGATCTGAGATCACATCAATTTTCTCATCATACTATCATCATAGAGACTACCATTAAAATCACAACATTAAAATGTTCTCCTTAAGAAAATGCAGAGTCTCCCACATTGATATGCCAAGCAAGGAACAACAGTAAAATACAAAGTTGAATTCTATCGGAGATAAATTTCTGCTCACAACCCAAAACTTCTCAAGATTCAAGATATAGCTTTCTGAGGGTGATCCCACAATATTGGTTTACAATTTTTGGCCAAACTGGACATTGAACTAATTTTTTCTAACTAAATCTTCACTTTTAGGCACCTATAGCAGAATAACCGCGAGGAATTTGAAGATGATGCAAAATAGTGATTTGTGACATTTTGTCTATAGATTCTAAATACATTTTTTTTTCATTTTTCTTGGAATCAGATTGCACTTCTTTTTCCATCTCCTTCAAAAACTAGTTTTTTTTAGTAAACACCATTTTTAAGGAGTGATGCTCACTATATAACACAATTTTTTTTTCATGAAGGATAAAATTCTAATTTTTTTAAATTTAGATTTATAACTATGATATCTAGTGCTTCCAATTGGTTTCATAGTGTTTTATTGAATATTTTTTTCATGTCCAGGTTTCAAATCAAACTGATTACAATTTAGACATAGGTAGACCGTATAACACAACATTTTTTTGTGTGTATCAAAATTCATTTTTTTTTTGTTTGATCAAGGACTTCAATATATGGTGCACTAATATTTTTCAAATTTTTTTAATAATCTTCTATTTTTCCACATGTGCAACACAAAGAGCTTGAGTTTTGGTGAAAACCTACATTCACAAGAAATAAGAAATAAATATAATAATAAAATTAAATTTATTTAAAATTATACTTTTGGAAAGCTTATAATAAGGACTACATACTTACAAAAAGTAAATTTTAAATAATTCTGATCCCCCAAAAGGTAAATCAAAAGTGGTTTTTATCAACATTTTGATAGGTGTAAAGGAGACTTCATTATAGGTATGGTTTAAAACTAACGGGATTTTATCCAAGGGGGTTTGATCTAAGGTAGTTTGGTCAAACCTTCTTCAGTTAAATGGAACTTTTAAAGGGATTAGTCATTATATTTTCTAAAAAATATGTGATTTCAACAAAAAATAGAATCTCCCAAAAATTGTAAACCAACTTTGTGGGATTACCCCTGAATGTGACATGATAACATGGTTAAGAGATTAGAGTCATATCTATTCTTGCGGTGAATTCCAGACTCAAATACCAACACATTGGCTCATCACAAAAGAATGTTACCAACAGAGAACAACTTTTGGTAAACCAAGTAATCTTCACATATAGTTGTCACCATGTTGACATCAATGAAAACACATGAAAAACCAACACAAACCATCCACACTTCATACTCATGTTGCAAGGCTCCATAATTCCAACACTACAGATATCTAGTATGTAGAAGAGGAAAAACAAGCTTCAATTGTCCAACATTCATGAAGAAATCATTGAGGGAACTTTGCAGGTTTGTAAGACATTGGAACCAAACCTAAATCGTGCATTTGTAATTTGTTTCTATAATACATCAACTCTCACATAATCTCGCCTTTTTCGAGCTTCACACATTTTCATTGCTGATTTTTGTACTGAGATTGGAACCTCTAAAGATTATCTAGGGTCTTTTGTATCCACATATACTATGATTGTATCACCATTTGAGACAACTTTGGCATCTAGCTAGTGTGGCACTGGCCAACATGTTAGTATATGAAATACAAGAGAAGAGAAACAAGAAGACATACTCAATTCTTTGTCTTACTGGAAGTGTGTACAGTTCATATTTCACTCCTTTTGGCCATTTTTGTAGAGCCTCTTATGTAATTTGTATAGATGCAGTAGGGTATGGAAACCCATAAAATGGCAAGAGACCCTACAAAATAAAAGAATCTCTATTTTATTTGTACTTTGTTAAGAAAAATCACAAAAGGTTAAAGAGGGAAAAAATTACATTGATGAAGGCCACTGAGCCTTAGACATAAAGATATACCTCAACTGCTCTGACAATAAGTATTGATGCTTGCTCAAAATTCTTAGGAGGCTCAGGCCTTCCATGTTGCTTGGTGTTTCTTGTACATTTTGAAATAAGTATCTAGTTGTATAAGTGCAAATTCCATTAAACAAGATACATTGAATCAAAGATTTTATTGAGCAAAAAGTTACAAAAAATGCAAGTGAAACAATTTTTTTGTGTGTGTCTGATATTGGTGTGTTCTAGATGAGAAAATGCTACCTTTGTGTTGGTGAAGCTCAAGGCTTAAACACTAGACATCACCTAAATTAGGACACACAAGTTCAAATTTTGGCTATAGAGAAACTCTCCATCAGGAATATGCATTGTTTCCCAGAGGTGAGAATCGCAATGTAGTGCCCCTCTGTTAGTGTTGTCGTTGTGTCATTTTCTATTTGTGGGAGGCCGGGTATTGTTTGATTTAAATTTGTTCTATTAATGTTGTTTTGATTGAAATTATATTAAAATAAAGAAGTATTTAAATAAATTAGAATTATGAATTAATAAAGAAATATTAAAATAAATGAGAGATTAAATTAATAAACTAAATATATAGTAAATAGATAAATTAAATGTGTGTAGTTGTTTGTTATGATTTAATTATAAAAATAATAAGTGGAATAAATTATGGATATAGTGGGGGGGTGGAAATAAAAGAAAGTAAATTAATTGATTTAAGGGAGTAGATGCAGTTACAGATGGGGTAATAAATAAAGTAATTGGAGTTAACTGAGAGGGGGGCTTTTAGATTATTTTCAGAAAAACGAATCTTGAAATTTTGCCGTAAATATTTTCCCTCTTCTCGGAGTTTTGTTTCTAGTTCTGGGAGGTTTTGGATTCTTCTTTCTCTGTTTCTAGTTCTGGGAGGTTTTAGATTCTTCTTTCTCTGTTTCTTGGAGGCGTTCTATTGGATTTGGGGCTTTTGCATTCTTTTGGGGAAAGAATCTTGTTTTCTTCTCCTCCCATGGATGCTCTGATTCTTAGAAGTTTTTCTCTGGTTTTAGAAAGCTTTTAAAATTGGGGGTATTTGTAGAGTTCATTGAGTTTTTGGAAGTCCGTGGAAGCTGCGAGCTAGGAGAACACCAATTTCTACTTTGGAACGCAGAAGATACCAGGTTCCATTGGTTGTCTCAGTTCTTCCTTTGTTTGAAAATAAATGTCTGAAATAATATGTTGTAGGAAACTAAACAAATCTTGTGTAATTATTAATTGAATTTTGTATTCTCTGTAGCCCATCGTATTGCTTATTCTGTTATTAATTGCTTCTGCCATAGTAATCTGCCTTAGTTGGTAGCTTTCATTTCTTCTTATCCGTAAACAAGGCAACAATCTTTGACACTCATCATGAACCCCAAAAGAAATCTCCCTTCATCACCACTGTATTGTGTGTCCCGCAGTCAAGATTGTAATAAGCCGAAACTTCCTAAAACAAGTACGCAGCTCCATGTCTCATCCATTCGATTCAATAGAAACTTTAAGCTCAAATTTTAATTACAAAATTTCCTCTAGTGAAGAAATGTCCGCCCAAATTTTCATTACACTAGGAGTTACACTGAAACGGTGAGCGACAAAATAGCCAATAGGAAATTATGAATACTTGTAAATTTACTTTAAACTATTGTTATTAAAATTCGATGGATTATGGTACGAGGGGACTGTTGATTCATTGTGAGTCGTTGTGAATATAAATTTTACTGCCTGTACCTCTTAGTTTGCACTCATTGCTATTAAATCTCACCAGTTGGTTCTTTTAGGGTAAACGTTGTAGATTAAACTTAATATAGACTTCTATTATCTTGCATTCAAGTTAAAACACTTCTATTATCTTCCATTCAAGTTAAAACGTCTCTTTTATAGTAGAGGATAGAAATTCTTCTGAGATATTCATTATGCAAATCGATGAACTCCCTGTTCAATTTCTAATTTACTCAACTCTCTTTCTGCAATTTATATTGTTAGTCATAGTCGAAGGCAAATCCCTTATTTAGCTGCGTTTCAACCTGTAGCGGATGCTCATGCTAGGTATTTCATGTAACGCCTTCTCTCCTCCATGTTGGTGGTTTCACTGCCTTAGAACTGAAGTAGGGTGTCGGCCATGTGGTTTAGCTAGCCTCCGATGACCATGAGTTCTAACTAGTTCTTGGCATCTTATCCTCTGCGTTGATTACGTTGAATCTGTTTGTAGCAAATTTGTCTCCCTGTTCATATTTTAAGATGGGCATTTGATACTGCAAGTCGCTGCATGTTCAATCACTGCTTGGAATTCGATACTCCCTTAGTGTCTCATATTTAACGAACCTTTGGAATTAAATCATGACATCTAATTTTGCCAATTTGCTGATTCTAACTTGTTGGGGCATTTGACATTGTTTCAATTTCAAATTCTAAATAATGGCATTCGATGCCTTTAGAGTGGATAAACTCTGTCTTAGATTTCGATGGTGATAAACCTGAATAGTAATTCGTTATAAACAAAGCAATGCATATCGTTATATTGATGTGGTAAGTAAATTGTTTATTTCGTTGTATTTAGCTCACATACTGATTGTAGATTAAATTGCATGTATCTCATTGCAATTCGATTGGAATTCGGTTATTTAAGTTTAAACGTATATAAATGTATATGTATAAATTTATATATATATAAACGTATATAAATGTATATGTATAAATTTATATATATATATATATGTGTGTGTGTGTGTGTGAGTGTGTGTATTTATATATGTTTGTATAAAATATAACATGTGTACATATTTGTATTCTGTGTTTCTTATGGTATTTGATTATGAAAATTGTGTCAATGTATAAGTTTATATATTTATATAGTTATCTTTATATGTTTAAAATCTATATTTGATAATCGTGGTTATTAATACGTATATATATTCAATGTTAGGGAAGTATATTTCTGTTTTAGTAAATGAGAGACTATGTTAATTAATGAAGTAGATGATAAGAAGAATGATTCTTTTGTAAACATATGTTTAGAATATTGTGGATTTTGTTAAGGAAATTATTTGGTTTAGGAAAATAGTGTTCTATTTCTATAAATCTTGAATCAAATAAATAGATGAAATAGTTAAATAATGATTATGCTCTTTCTTTACGATTATTTTCAAGTCGAATTGTTTGCTTATTACACATTTAGTTATTGAGTTTTAGGCGAAGAGGAAGTGATGTCTTCTATGGATACACTGTTGATGAATACATAGAAAAATGAAATGGTTGTAATGAAAATTTATCTTGCATACTTTGATTATGTCTTTGAATCGAGTTCTCAAATGAAGTATAGATAGTGAATAATGGAACAGAGATAATTGTGAGCTCTTGTTCAATGTCTTAGTCTTTGTGTGAAGTGATGTTAGGAGTCTCCAGAGGCTAGGGGGAAATGAATTTCGGATGGAATTCTTTGATAATCCCTTGAGATGATTGTTTTGAACTTATGAGTATGTGATGGTCATCTACCTTGCACAGTGTATTTGCTAATGTGGTTGGAACTTGAGTGCAGGAAGGGTTATGCCTTGCCATGTTATTTATGTTAATGAGATTTTTTGATTGTGCAAGATGGGTTTGCTCTTTTGTTTTCTTGGGTCTCCTAGTTGTTAGTTGGGGAGTGGCTCTCAATGGGGGTCTAACGCACAAAGTGGCAGGTCTAGGGTAACTCATTGAGAGTTTAATCAAGTGATAATCTAATTAATTAATTAAGGGGTTTGGGTAGTATCTCACATTAATTCAGATAATGTAGCCTCACTCATGACTCAAGTGCTCGTTTAGGCTTGAGATGAGTGGGAAGGTTTGGAATGGAAAGCTTGACTGTGTGGTCCTATAGAAAGGTATGTTGATCCCACATGGCGTGTATGGGGGTCTGACGGTTGGTAGAGGTGGCTAGGTAGTCTGGTAGCTTAGGAAGGTTATGCCAAGATAACCCATAACAACCTATGTGATAAAACTCCTCCTACGACAACTTAGTTTTCTCTTGCTTCTTGCCTCCTTTGGATGTTTGTGTGCTTTTGGAAGTGATGTTACTGTCGTAATGTTGTACTTTACTTTTTCATTGTTGTCATGTTAGCCTTGTGTTGTCTACTGTCTTTTACTTGATTGTGATGGTGGAACCCTTTGCTATCTCCTAGCATGGGGGGTGGACTTTTGGGTTCCACATGGTTGGGTGGAAAATGCATTGAACTCCATTGGGTTCCCTCTCTTTGTTCGTGATTGTGGTGACTTCTTCTGAATTGAAGACTTCAACATTGTACCAGTTCATGTGGATTGTTACTCCTATATTTGTACTGTACCATATCTATGATGTATCATGTATCATGCTTGGATGCACTCTCCTCACATGTATTCAAGGAGACATGCTTGTTCACTTCTATAAATGTAATAATGTAAACTGATGTTGAACCCTCTTATGTAATGGATTTTGTAAAAGATGTTATTGTATATGTAATAAGATGGATTGATTCAAATAATCTTTATTGAATACATGTTATGGTTGTATCACATTGATTACTTGATTAAATGAGATGATTAGATGTAATTCCTTATTGATGTTAGTATTTATTTAATGTAATGATTTATAGTTTCTTGCTAGTTAGTTGATGGGATTCCTGTAACATAGTTGTGGACCTTAGAGACTTAGGTTAGATTTGTGTTAGTGTTCCTTTTGCAACAGTGTGCTTAATGCACTTTCAAAAAAAATAAAATTGTTTTGCTTTAGATGTTAGTGTATTGTCCTCTAGGGTTTCATTGCGGGGTGTTACATGTAACATAGGAATCATAACTAATTGTAGGAGTCATTTCATACCTCTAAATGGTAAAAACCCCATAGTCTCACCTCTATTTGCTAAGCAAGCTTTCCATGCCCATTTGAGAGCCGGTTAAAGAGATGTTGTGGTATGCATGAATGCGAAATGTGGAAACATAGACAACACATGAGAATCATCTTGAAAAACCTCAACAAATTAATCTCTACACGTGCCCTTGCCATATCCTTGCATGTTGTGCATTTGTAGCCACCCCATAGGCTTTGAAAGGCTGCAAAATCAAAAATCCAATGTTTAGGTCTTTCAGAAAAAAGCCACATGAACTGCTTTCAAGAATGCGCCTGCTCATGAGGAACTCTCATAGCAAAGACACGTCCACAACAGAAAAACATAGGAAACTCATGAAATTTTTTCCTCCCTTCTTTTTGATTCATTGCTAGAACAATTTCTAAATGGAAAAACAACAAACCATTGGCAAAAATATGAATGCCAATTAGAAAATTGAAAAAAAGAGTGGAAATTTCATTTTAATAATGAAATCGCAACAGACCATAGGATAAACACATTTCTCCTCTCTTGACGCCAGTTCCAAGACTGATTAATAGAAAAAAGGAACATAGTGAAAACATTAGTCTCCTCCTATAAATAGGCCGGGACTAATAATGGCCATACAAGACATGTTAAGTTACTAATGGTTACGAAGGCATTTTTTTGATGAATAGGCAGCTATCCATATTAAAATAAAGATAAAGTTACATAATCACAAAAAAAGGTGGGTGGTAAAGCTAGAAAGGCATTTTTCCTTTTGGTATTACTTTGAGATGGAATAAAATCCAGCTAAAAGAATAATGTGTTTGTCAATTTATTTTTGAATGTAATTTTGTTTAATTCTGTTTAAACTGTTAAATATCGTCC
This sequence comes from Sequoia sempervirens, assembly GCA_007258455.2. Lineage (NCBI taxonomy): Eukaryota > Viridiplantae > Streptophyta > Pinopsida > Cupressales > Cupressaceae > Sequoia > Sequoia sempervirens. Next base: position 88,787 of record VDFB02364742.1, read on the forward strand.
TTTCTAGTTAATGCAAATTTCTGTACTTTTGTAAAGTTTTTAAACAATATGTTGTTTTTCTTTTCTCAAGCCTTTTTTTCTGTGGTGTGTGGGTGAAGTTGATCAAATTATTATATGGCAGAAGAAATAAATATAGAGACTGTTAAAATAGACATCCATGATAAAAAAAGATGTACCGTCCAAGATGGAGAGAGGGAATGCCTTTTGGAAGTGAACAGCGAAGCTGAATCTTGGATTGATCAAGTTAAACGCAGTTATAGAAATAAAGAGTACAGAGGCCGAAAAACATCTGATAGTGTGTCAATATATCGGGTGCCTGAATGTATAAAGCATACCAAACGAGAAGCTTATGATCCTGTGGTTGTGCTTCTTGGACCTTATCATCACAAGAAATACCAGCAGTTGACTGCAATGGACGAATATAAGCTCCAAGCAGTAGAAAAAACCTTGGAAAGGATCCGTGATATGACCATAAAAAATTTAGTCGAGAAGGTTACAGAATCAGAGATGAAAATCAGAGCTTGCTATGAAGACTCGGCCACTGAATGGGATAAAGAGACGCTGGTCTGGATGATGGTCATGGATGCATGCTTTATTCTCGAGTTCCTCCGAATGGAATTACCCAATTCCAGTCTTTTTTTCTGCTCCCAGAGAGGTGATAGCATTAAAAGACGAGAGAT
>VDFB02364743.1:0-30771 GCA_007258455.2 Sequoia sempervirens
CATGAACTATAGTTGGGTCCTTCTTTTTCCTATTTGGCTTCTTGAGGCATGCTTCCTTGATTTCCTTGCCATAGATTGGAACATCCTTTATGGCCTGAAATAGAGGTATCTAGACACATATATACTTCAACTGATCCAAGATATCAAAATTTGTATCCTCCTTTTCTTCCTTCTTATTGGAAACTTCCAATCTCTTCCAGAATGGTGGTTCTTGTTCAGTCTGCTTGACTTGGACTGGTTCAATATTTATAGGTACACTTGGTTGAATGAGATCATTCAGAGGTTTCTCTTCCTTTTCCATAGGAAGCTCAGTTATAATGGGCTTGGAAGGGGTTGGTAGAGTAGTTCCTAAATGCAAGTGGATGTCACTTACACTCACAACATATGTAGGGAATTGATTTGAGTTAGCAAAGTATGCAGGTTGCTGCTGTGGTTTGTTATTTGGATTGGGTGTGGGCTGAGCTAGTAGTTGAGTAGGTTTAGGTGCATTTGAGCTTGGATTAGCAGGTTGAGGCATTATAGAAGGCTGCTGGGGCTGAGAAGGTGGCTGCATGTAACTAGTTGTATGGGTAGGTCATTGCTATCCTCCTCTCCATTGATTTGTTTACTGCCAATTTCCTAGAGGTGGCTACCAATGCCCTTGAAATTGCTGCCACTGGGGTGGAGAACTTTGATGATTGGGCCAAGCATTTGGAGGGTTACTCTAAGGATATGGTGGATATCCTCCATATCTAGATGGATATGGGGGTTTCCATTAGTTACTAGATGAATAGGAATTAAAATATGGCCCAACATAGGATAGTGGATCCGATGACATACCTTGTATTGGAGCACAAGGCTTCCTTTGTGCAACATAGTAGAATTGGTCTTCTTCAATCTAGATTGGTTTGAACTCAGGTGGAATCTGATTACTTTCAAGGTTAACTACCATCTTGCATCTATAGTCCTTCTTCTTTTGTTTGTAGTGGGGGCAATGCTCTGTCAACATTGCCTCTACCTCCTCTTGCTTCTTCTTGGACTGAAGTGTATCTAGCTAAGTAGCTAGATTATTTATAATGTCTTGCTTGAAGTCTACCAGCAAATGGGTAATCTCCATTCTTGAAACTCTATCAGTAGTTGACTTACCCATGGAAGATTGGTAAGCTCTCCCCTTCTTTGAAGCTTCCCTAGAGTAGTTCTAGCATATTTTCTTGATATCTTCCCAAGGAACGTGGGAGATATCTCCTCATCCCATGAGGTCCAAAGCATTAGTGCAACTATCATTGATTCCTCTTAGGAAAAGAAACTTTTGTGAGTCTTCATTAAGTGTATGGTGTGGAGATTTTTGTAGGAAAAACATAAAACTTGAAATGCAATCTTCCAGGATCTCATCTTCCTTTTGCCGTATCTTGAAAATGTCACTTCCCTTGCAATATTCCTTGTATTTCTCAAGGAATTTTTTCTTCATGTCTTCCTAAGTTTCTATAGTATCTCTTCCTAGGCTCATGAACCATCTTAATGCAGCCTCTTTCAGAGTGGTAGGAAACAGCTTAAGCCTGTGGGCATCACTAGTATAATCATAACTCTTGCAGAGTATGTCAAACTCAAATAAAAAGGTACCAGGATCTTCTATGACATGTCCATAAAACTTGGGGAGTGCTGAGGCATGAATGTTCTTGATGTTGTCAACTTCATTCTGATGGGAAATGGGGAAAGGAAAATATGGTTGGTTAGGTTTGTTCCTATTTGCATCACCTATGCGTGCTTGATGTAGTTCTAAAGAAAATGGGTTCTCAAGCTGATTTTGATCTTCAGAGGAGATTTCCGAGCTAGTCAGATCAGGAAATGTATTAACAAAGGGGTGTGGATCTTCTTCTTCTTCTTCTCTTGGTAGGTTATGATATTTAGCTAGCTAGAATGGATTAGGATTGTTAGGAAGGAATCTCCCATAAGCATCCTTTCTCCTTCCTCTATGCATGCGGTATCACTCACTACTAGTCAGCTCACACAAAGAATTGGTAAAGAATAAGGGGGGTCATTACTTCCTAAATGAGGATATACTAAGAAAGCTTCCAGAAAAATTACAACAAGAAAAACTACCAATGACTCCAAAAGACTCCCTAGTTTGACACCATCCCCGACAACGATGCGAAAAATGTTGGCCTCCTACAATGATTTAATAACTAAGCCCTTAAACCCATGATTCCGAGATTGGACATCTAAACTAAATAGCTATTTCAATTATCATGAAGGTAAATTTAACTTGTCAACCTAGGGACGTGAACTTGAAATGGGTCAACACAGTATGTGCATTAGGAACTCAAAATAGCCATTTCATTCTAGAACTAAGGAACTCACAATGCTCAAAGTAAATTGCTTAGAAGGGAATACCATAAATACCAATCATCAATCAACAACTACATCAAACTAAAATTCATAATTGGAATGAAAATTTGAGCAACAAACAAGGCACTACTCTGTCTGCTTTGGCTGTAGGAACAGTCACAGAATGGAATTCTAGTGGCTGCAAGAACATTTGGTGCTAGATTTATAACTAATTACTAAATAGCAAGTAATACTAAACTAATGATAAAATAAGAAGACAAATTATTTACCAAGTGGCCCCCCTTGGATAAGTATCCCCTAAAACTAATGAGAACTCAGATGCTTGAACTTAGAACTTTATTTTATTCATTGTAAATCATGTGTACAAAAGAGTAATGTATCTGTACTATTGAAAACTTGAGAATGCAAGTACAATGTCAAATCGTGCAACTTCCTTGAGGAAGGAGCATTAGATCTTTATTTATACTATCAACTAAAAAAGGTAGTCAACCCCACGACTGGGAGGACACAATTTAGGGAAAATAGAGAAAATGGAGTGGTGGCGGTTATGCATGCACAAAATTTGGTCAGACATGTAGGTCCAAGCGCAGATTTAGCACAACAGTAACACCTATGCATGCTTGATCATTAAATCCCACTACAAGGCCGTTACATTTGGTTGCATGAGGAATCTTTTGCCATCAACCTCCTTTGACCTTGAGTGATTCCTTTGATGGACGTTATGGTGTGTGCCTACCTGGCGGTGTCTTCCTCAACTTAGCATCTTTAAATCAAATCTTAATGGAAATGTTAGTACAGATAATAACTACACATGTATAACCACCTTAAGGAACATTCATTAACCACATGCAAAGTCAATATAGATAATCCACATAATATGGCAATGTCATTAAAACTTGCAGAGATAGGATTTAAGCCCAATGTCTACAGTTTGAGAGAAACACCATGAAAATACCAACATTTAACATCAAATTCCATGACAAATTTTAACAAATAAACTATAGATTCTACCTAAAATTGGACCAAAAACTAGGCTCATCAGTTAATACAAATTCTACATCATTTCCTTCTCCTGAACATGCACCATCAAAATGCATGTTCCAAAAGCCATCATTCTTAGATATTGATGTGGGGGAAATGAAATGGGGTCTGTTGTCACATAAAAATGTACCCTACTGAACAAGAGTTTAGTGTTCTAATGACACAATGGAAACAACCTTGATGTTGTGGGAACTTACATGAGTGAGGTTGAATCTCCAGAGAAGGCCAACTTCCTCTTCTAAACTAAGTGCAAATGTGTTGGTCTAACCCATCACATGAAAACCCTATCACTACCCTAATCTAATGAATTACAAAGGAAAAGGGATAGAAGGAGAACATGAAAATGAAAGGGGGATAATGCACCAAGATAGAATTGTGTTCCTTCCTACTTCTAAACAACATAATAAATCAATAAAAAGCTAAAACACACATTCAAACATGAATGCAAATAGATTTTATACAAACATGCAAGAAACACAATGATAATAGCTAAACTTCATTAATATAAAAGCTTAGAAACAATCTTTACAATGGAAGAATGTAGGAATGCAGTGTTTGCAATAGAAAAACCCTAGAGAGGCCAGAGGAAGAACCTTGAAAATGAATACAAGTGTTTCCTTTATAGTTAAGGCATAACTAAGATGAACGATAACTAACCATAACTTGGCTAGGGTTACAAATCAGATCAAAGAAACCCTAAGATCTATTTGAGAAACTCGTGCCTAGATAAAGCATGGCATGAAAGAAAGGGGCCCTCTGTGAAAATTATGACTAGGGCACAAATCATAATGTAAAGTCAACAAAAGACAATAAATGAGTGTGGGTGCCCATACCTACTATGAAATCCATTCCAAAAGGAGCTTGGAAAAAATGAAACCAGCACGCCATCAACCTACTATGGAGATTTGTAGAAAAATCCGTGAAGATCCTCCACGAAATCTGTGATATAGGTATGGGAATGGTCAATGGGGATGAGCAACAATAATGAATGGGCATGGAACCCAAAAATCCACTAGAAGTCGTAGAAATGCATTAAAGATTCCCTCAAACCTTAAAAATTCAAGCTTGGTCACTGGGAGTAGGTGCGCATTAATGACATTGGTGAAGAAAATTGCACCAATTCATGGATCATCGGGGCGTCGGACCCAAAAATTCACCTTTACAAGCATGTGAAAAAAATGGTCTAGAGTCTTGAAAATGAGCTTGTCGGACATGTTGAAGGGACAAGGATCAAGGTCCCACCAATATACATCTTTCTCTTCGATGAAGAGATCTTTCCTTCTATCGAAATGTCGAAGGGACCACAAAAAAAATCCCTTCGATATTCATGTTTCTCTTTGACAAGGAGCCTTCAGAGATTGGGCCTCAGGAGTCACACTTACAACATGCCTTGTGTTTATTAAACGTCATGCATTGGTGATTAGGCATCGAACCTTTAGAAGTCGAGTGTGAGGCCATCGACTTACCGAATGCAAGGAAGAAGGGAAGAGGTGAAACTATGGAGAGGAAGGGAAGATTGGGGGTAAGAGGGAAGGATTACCTCTAAAATTCAGAGGTAAGGAGGAAGTCATACTCTTGATGGCCAAAAACATTTGATACTTAGTCAAATTTAGAGAAATCGTTTGGGAAAGGATGGTTGGAAGAAGGAAGAAGGAAGAAAGGAAGAATTCAAAGGTCAAAGGTCAGAGGTCAGACCAAAGCCTTACCTCTTACCTAAAGAAGGTAAGAGGTAAGAGGTAAGAGCGAAGGCCGAAGGCCGAGGGATGAAGGTTGAGGAAGAAAAGTGTAAGGAAGAGGAAAGGGAAGAGGGAAGAGGGAGGATCGAAGGCCGAAGGCTGAAAGGGGACAGATAAAAATGGAAGAGGAGAGGGATGGTAAAGGGTGAAGGGTAAGGCTGAAGGCTGAAACCCAAAATACTTAGAGGAAAGAGGGGAAGGAAGGGAGGGATGGAGAATTCATGCAAGGAAGAAGGTAAGAGACAACTCGAAAACCTAAAAATATGGGACAACCAATTTTAGGAACACTTCAAGGGAAACAAATACAATATGACCCATGGAAGATCACTTAGATTGGATATTAGTGATGGGTCATCAAAGGGGGGCATGAAATGACAATAGGGTCTACTTTATTTTCAAACTCATCATCACAATGTCCAACAAAATAGTCTAGCTCGATGTCTAAGTAAAAAATTCCATTCTTTGATTTATTTGGATTCTCCATTATATACATCTTCTTTTCTCTATTTAATTGAATTTCTCTTTCATGTAGTGGTATAATAGCATAAGAAAAGTCCATGTAAATGATACCACCAACTGAGGCTACCCATTTCCCAGACAACAACATACCCCATTGATTGAATAATCAACTATGATAATGGTTATCAAGGTATGCAACAAGTTGCACTTCAATATCATTAACTACCCCAGTGAAATTTACCTTATGAGAGTCCATAGAAAGACGTCTATCTTAAGATTTTGAAACCTATATGTCTAGTTGATTCATGATTTTAAAACATATTACATTGTAAGATGCCCTAAGATATAACATACAATTATGTACCAACCAACCATTTACTATCAAAGATGTATAAAATGGATCAAATATTTACTTGTTACTAGTAGACACAATTACCAAGTAAATCTCAAGTGCTTCTTGTATATTAGCCTCATCTATACCATCTTTCGAAACATCTACAAGTTTTCTTGGTTGATAAAAAATAGGAGCATTGATATAAAGCAATGCTCTTTCTCTATGTTTAGGGATCCTCAAATCCTTGAATGACACTTGAAATTTCAATTGAATCAATGGTAGATCCATGTCAGTCGACTGGTATGTTGGAAAGGGAGTGGACAATAGAATAGTCACAACACTAGTGTTAGGGATGAAATACATTATTTGATCACTAGAAAGAAATTTATTAGTGTTGATTGCATTTCAAAATTCCTTACCCTGAATTTTCTTCTTCAACTTGATTCTATTTGGAACTATCTCTAGCCACCTTTGAATTCTCCATATTTTTGATTGGGACATCAACATTATTTTGTTTAGGGACATATTTCTTCTACATAGATGCATTTGGCATATGCATCTTCTTTGTGAGTGGTGATTTCCTTGTAGTCTTATTTACACTCCACCTTGCATTGTTATCCTTTTGTTTTCCTTTGTATACTTGCGCAATTGACATATCTAGAATAACAACACATCCATCTTTTCTTGTGACACCTACCTGTGTATTTCTTAGCTGGTAACTTATTTGAACCCATAGGACAATTGTTTCACCGAGAGTCTTGATATATTCATCATAAGGCTTTGATATTTTATATATTTGTTGCATTTTTTCCTTGAGCTGATTAAAGTATTTTCTTGGTAACTCATATTACACATGGTGGCTATCATGATCATACTAAAAAAATTCCCCTTTCTCATATAAATCTTGTTGATTCACATTGTTGTCTTCATAATACTCATGTGTATCTTATTCTTGGAATTACTTCTTATCCTCAAGTGTTGTAGCAACATCACATTTTGATTGATCATGAGACAAATAACATATATCACACTAGAATGAATCTTGCTGAAGATTCACGTGATCCTTCCTCAAAGGATCATGCTTGTGTCTCTCATGGTATCATTGGTTTGTATTCATTGAGGCCACTTGCTTGTCATTTGGTCTAGGTATTTTAGACTAATCATAAGTGTAAGGTTTGTTATGTAATATTTTACCTTCATTGAAGTGTGTTGAAACATTATTAGAAGATACTCCCTTCTCATTTTAGAAACCCTGATTTATGGATTCCAGTGACCACAGTATTAGGGGTACAAATCATGGTGCTAATATAAACAAACTTGCGGAAAATATATTAACCGAAGGATACAAATGCTAAAGGACTTATACAAACTCGACTCTTCTAAAACTTAAGAACTCGCTAAGTGATTCCGTGTTTAGAGAGGCGTCTTCGGGGTCCTCTTATAGGAAGAGACTGGCTCCACCGAAGCTGATCTTTTACCATCTCTTTGATAAAATTTGAGTTCCGTCGTTGAAAGAGTGACACGTAAAAGGAATCTTATCCGTAGCAGGACCCACAGGGTTAGTGCGTGAACTTGGATAAGGTTCAACCGACAAAGTTTTTCGTAGCCATGTGATGAGTGGCGTGAACAGGAAAAGCGGACAACCGTGATTAGGACACATGTCACGTACATGCTGACTTTACACCCAAAAGTCACTATGGGGATCATGCTTTTGATCATGAGAGCATCTTCTCGTACGCACACTGTCGATAGTGCGTTCACAGATTTGTCAGAATGTGTTTTCTCACATCTTTACTTTATTGAAGGTAAAGTAAAGTAAATCCTGTGGTAGACAAACCCTACCACTAGCTCACGGGCTTTCGTGTTCAAAGAAATCCTCGGGATCTTCACCACCAAGTGCATCGGTGAATTCTTCATTGGTCCAGGGTTGCTGATGTGTCGACCAGAAAGGAGGCAGGAGTTGATTCCACCAGTACAGGTATTCAATTGTCAGATGTTGCCACTGTTCTACCATATTGTTGCTTGAGTCGGTGTAATATTGTCGATGGGTAGAATGTCGTGTCCAAAGCCAAGTGGGTACACGATGTGCAATATAAGCAATGCGCTGATAAAGTGGCATATTCAGATAAACACCTTGGGGTCCATGGAGATAACCCCTCATGGTAGAAGCAAGACTTTCAGACATCCAGTAGAAACCTGAAGTGCCAACTGCATATCGTGCAGGTTCTCGTGGTTTTTTCCAGGTGACATCCCAAGGTGTTGGTATGTCGGTCTCATTAATATCTTTAGGAAGAGGATCTCGATATCGATTATCAACATGTAGGAAAGACGGTGGTTCAACTCTGATAAAACCTTCATCTTGAAGCATACCTTTACAACTGAAGTAATGTTCCCGAGAAGTTTGTCGTATAGGCTCAAGATTGTTCTTAGTGATGTTAGTGAGATAGTGTCGAGTGACACACTCAAACGCCATCGTCAGTTTCAAGATGAAACTCGCGACTGAGATAATCTGCAAGGTAATTATGTTTACCTTTGATATGTTCGATGTCGTAATCGAACCCGGAGATGAATTCTGCCCACCTGAGTAAGCGATTCCGCTTAACTTTATCTTTGGTGTCAGCTTTTAGGAAGCTATGCACGTGCTGGAGATCAGACCTGACAAGAAAACTTTTGTCAGCAATAAACATCATAAAATTCTCAAAGGCTTTAACTATTGCTAATAGTTCTTTGTGTGTGGAGTGGTAATTGCATTCGGCTCCGGTAAATGTGCCAGAGGCATATCGGACAGGTTCTTCGATTCCACTCTCATTTCATTCTTTGAGAACAGCTCCCCAGCAGGATTCAGATGCATCTGTTTCAATTATTTTGTATCCGCTTCCTGGCAGTCGTAGAGTAGGCAGGTCTCTACATTTTCCTTTGATGCGTTGAATAGCATCATAATGTTTCTGCTCCCATTTTGGTTGATCTTTTCTGAGCAGATGGCAGAGGATTCTGCGGTCTTTGGCAATGTGTGGATAATGAGCAGCAACATAATTAATAAGGCCGAGAAACCTACGCAGGGTATTCTCATTAATGACCTTGACCGCAAAAATACGAGTAAGGATGTGTTGCTGTACTTGCATACGTCCTTCCTCAAGTAATTTTACACCTAAAAAGATTATTTCTTTTACAAGCATATGAAACTTGTCTGGGTTTAAAACCAGACCATTGGTCTTACAGAGCTCATAGAGAGTTCGCAGACTTCTCAGATGGCTTCTGACACATTTAGAAAAGACCAATATATCATCAATATAAACAATAATCTCTTTATGATATTTATGGAATACTGAATCCATAAATCCTTGGAAAATTGAAGGTGTTGTCTTTATGCCGAAGGGTAAGACCTTCCATTGATACAGACCTTGAGGAACGCTGAAAGCCGTTTTGTACCTGTCAGTTGAATGAATACTAATCTGCCAGAAACCTTTAGTTAAATCAACTTGGAGTAAAACAAGGTTCCTTGAATATTATGCCATATAAAATCTTTTGAAGGCAAAGGATGCTGATTAGATCTTAAACATTTGTTTAAAGGTTTGTAATTGACTACTAACCATTTTTCCGCAATTTCATTACCTTCCTCATCCAATTTTGGGACATACATGGCATGGCAGCTGTATGGCGAGGTACTTGGCTCGATGAGTTTAAGATCCAGTAGCTTCTGGATTTCTTTTTCACAGAGGGATCTTTCATCCCGGTTCATGAGGAAACTATTGGCCCGACATTTGGGTTCCATGTCATGACCATCATCGTCTTTCTTTAGGGGAAGTTTGCAAACAAAACTTCTCTCCATCTTATTCAGGTCCTTACTGAACAGATGCTCTTCGAAACAGTTTCCTAACTTCTGCTAGTTCACCTTCATGGTTTGTGAGTTCTCGGGCGATCCAGGAGTAGTTCGTCTTCTTCTTTGTCTGAAATACTTCTGGTATAGGAACTTCCTTTTCTATCTTTGTTGAAGGTGTGAAATCCCTGAGAAGAGAAAACTTGTTAAACTGGTCAAAGCAAATATGGTTGTATGTTAGCATAATAGGACTCCATGTTTGCATTGAGGGCATGCCTATAGCTGCATCACAGTCTGGTATCTCTGTTTGAATAAATCGTAGATGATGTTGAGTACCATCTGGAAATTCAATAGGCGCCCAGGCGCTCCAATAGGAATATCCTTCATGACCTCCAAAACTAATTTTAGTTTTAGTAGGTACCCATTGATTTTTAGGAAAGCAGTTATATCTGGCAATATTAAGATTTGCACCAGTATCTAACATGATTTTGAGCTGGTAAGCTTTAATGCCTTTGAAATGAATAGTAAATTCACTTACCGAACTTTCATATCCTTTAATCATGTGACTGAAGTACGGGGCTTTCTCAGAGCCAGTAGGACTCGGAACTTCTTTCAGAAGGGCTTCTGTAAGTTCATCACTGTACTTTTGTTGAACTGCTTCAAATTCAGTATCATCATTAAGTTCTGTGATTTGGACACCAGATGCTTTGGCTACCATATTCAGAATCTCAAATGATGGTGGCATTCCTCTCCCATAAGTTTGTCTCTGCTGACGATAGGCTCTAGCTTTGGCAGAGGGAGAAGAGGAGATATTCTGTGAACTGCTTCCTGGTTCACTTGGTTGCTTGTGAGATCGCAGATAGGCTTCTAAAGCGGGTTCTTCTTGCTTGGCGGCTTCTTGCTGGTCCCTGATTTCTTCTAGCTGTAACTCTTCTAACTCTGTTGCAGCTTCCTTTAAGACTTTCTGTAGGAGCAAGATCCACTGTTGTCGCCAAGCTCTTTTATTTTGGGTAGAAGTTACATGGACAGGACTCAGGGTCTCATAACAATACAACCGCTCCACTTCCTCTTGTTCTGTTTGTTGGAGTCGTTTGAGTTTTCTTTCTTCGTCATACTCAATTTTAGCTTTGGTCTGAAAAATTTGTTTTTCCAGATCATCAACTCGTTGGTTGCGTGATTGCCACATATGATAACCATCTTTGCTTCCTCTGTCCTGGATGAGTTGGAGGAGTGCATCCTTTTCCACTTGTTGTTCCTGCAGGACCTCTTCTGGTTTGCAGAATCTTCCTTTGAACTGCATCATGTTGCTAGTCATGATCTTCCTTTGAACTGCATCATTTGCTGGTCATGAAAGGGATTTCCAGATCCAACTCTTCTTTGGTTCTGCCTCTGTGGTGACAGAACTTTCTCCTTCAGATTCTTCTGAATGAAAGTGGATACAGTCTGAATCGGATTCAGAGGCTGTCTCATTGAAGTAGAAATACTCTTCCTCTGTTTCACTAAGCATTTCCTGCATCAGATGAACCTTCTTTTTACCTTTGGTTTTCTTGCGTTCAGGGCACTTATTTGCATAATGTGGGCCCTTGCAGATGTAACAGGTTGGTTTGTGATCCCTTTTAAAGGACTTAGGAAATGTCCTTTTCTTCTTAAAGAAACCTTTCCGTTTCTTTTTCTCAGTCTTCTGACAGCTTTCACAAATAGTTTTCTTTCCAGAAAACTTCTTTTTCTTTGATCGCGAGGTACGCTCGTGCTGTTGAAGTTTACTAACAGGGTCACATCCATAACCTCTTTTCTTTTGTGCAGTACGCAGGACTGCAGCTTTGATAACTGGTCTGACATTTCTGATAAGAATTCTTTCTTCGCCAGCTTCCAGTATCTTTTTGTTGAGTTCTTTGATAAACTCAAAGAGTTCAATCATAGTGACGGCTTCCCATCCTTTATTCTGATTTCGGAGCCGTTCTAGAAACTTGGTATAGTATAACTCACCAACATCCTCAAAGGATTGTAAGAATCCTTTGCCAAGTTCTTCATTCATGGCTTTGCCTGAATTGCAGAAGTTGGTGAATTGCTCTCTGCAGTATTGATGTAAATAACTTAAATCACAACACCTATTTTTAACAAACTTGCTGAGAGCTTCTTCCTCAAGTGTTGTGGTACTGCCTACAAAGAGTCTAGTTAATTCTCTAGCTACAGCTCCCATACCTTGTTGTATGAGGTTGGCTTTGTAGGTTTGGTCCAATTGACCCCAAACTTTGGCTGCAACACCTGTGAATCCATTGAGAGCGGCTTCAATTATTTCCGCTGGATCTCGTTGTGGTGTGGCATTGCACTGGTTTTCGACCCATCCTGCAAGTGCTTCTATCATGGCCTTATTTTCAAGAGGCTCATAAGTTTCCATTTTAGACCATGGTGGGAGTAAGGTTCCCTGAGACTTCAGGTTTGGAAGGAATGGATCTGCTGGAGTACTGGTAGTGGCCTTAGGTATTTTGGCCATATTACTGGTCTTCTTTTCAAATGTACCCTTTTGTGGGTTGAAGACCTCATCTTCTGTAGTTCTTGTGAAAGAGAACTGTCTTCCTAGCTCTTCAATTTCTTGAGCTATTGTCTGACCTAGTGGGCGCCTTCTGGCTGTTCCGCTACTACTGGCTTGTTGACTAGTGGGCTGTTGGACTTTAACCTGGTCACCAAATGGGCTAAAGCGTAACTGTTCTAGCTTTTCAGTGATCTGATCTGAAGTTTCCTTCAGCTTCTCCTGATGTTCCTGAAGGGGCTGGATTTTCAAAGCTTCAGTTTCTATTCTGTCAATCTTATCTTCAGTTCCTCCTACTTTGTAAGAGAGATGATTGACAGTTAGCTCAAGTACTTCGAGCTTTAATTTGTGTTCAAGTCCAACCTTGATTAAACCCTGTTGGGTTTGTTTGATCTTAACAGCCTCTTCTTGTATCTGTTTCAGAAGATTCTGTTGTTGGTTCATCCAGTTGTTAAGGTCAGTTTTTAAGGCATTGTAGTCAGTCTTCAGAGAGTTAATCTCTTGGGTGACGAAAGCCTTATATTCTATATTAAATTGGGCCAGCTTGGCCTGCAATTCATGAAACATTTTTTTATTCTCTTCATGATCCAGTCGATCCTGGATTCCATTTTGGAGAGACTTTGCTCGGGCATCTTTGACTAAGAGTGCAGCTTTCCTATTGCACAAATTAGTCCAATTGAGCAATTTTTCTGATGTTGTTGCATCAACATTTATGTCACTAGGACGTTGTGGCCAATATTGGATCCATTGTTGTCCACTCTGATCATACTTGAAGAAATCCTTAAATGGAGGAAGGAGTCCTTCAAACGTGTGGGTTCTCTGTCCCCCACCAGTGAGGGCTACAACAACCTCTGTTTCTATTTCTTCTTCCTCTGTAGCATTCTCAGAATACTCAGGGAATTTTACTATTCTTCCTCCCATCATACTACTATATTTTTCTGGGACAGGAGGGTCTTCTGGTCCATACCTTTCGTGCCAAGCATATCTACAATTCTTGCAGGTTATGATCCCATGCTCATCGGCTTCACAATCAGGATGTGAGCATACAGTGGTTTTGGGAGGAGGTTCTGGTATGGTTTTCCCTTTTGGGTGTATAACCCGGTTTTGAGCAAATATTAAAGGTTGGCAGGTACAACCAGGCATATGATTTATGGGTTTTGAACTCCAAGGTTTTCTACACTGGGTGTCTTTACCAAGATATCTAGGATCAAGAGGATCTGGTCTGTAGGGTCCTGGTTGATAAATACATTTTCCTGTATTTCTATTGCTAGGCTCAGAGAAACTGGATCTGGTACTAGCAAAACTCTATGTACGGGACAATGTTCCTGTACCAGGGTTGAATTCCTCTATCTCATCATCAGAGAATGTAACATATGCTTTTCCATCTTTCTCTCTGATGTGAGAAATGTGTTCCAGGGCTTTGGGTTGTTTGTTTTCAACCAAGCTTTTTTAATTAATTACCCAATTCCAAGGAAGTTGGAGTTGGGATAAGGGCACAATCTTTGGTGCCTTCAACTTTATCAGTTGTTTATCAGTTTTGGTTTCCCAAACCACACTATAACGCTGTTGTCTAGGTTTTGATCTAGGATCCCTCATTACTGGGACAGTAGTGTTAAAGAATCTCACACTTATTGCAAAGTGCAGGGTATGGGAAATTGATCCGTCTTTCATATCTAGGCCTGCAGATTTCCATTGAAATCTTAAGACTTGATTCAGGTTTTTATCTCGAAGGGAGACTGAGAAATTAGGTACGGCATCAAACTGTATAGGGCCAAAACCTACACAACCTGTAGCACCGCCTAACAACATATCTTCATATTTATTATGTCTAGCATCGAGCAAGGCACAACAGGCGTATGACTAGATTCCTAAGCGATAATGAGCTTCTATTCCACATAGAATGTAACTAATATGCAAGTACTGATAACCATTCTTTTGTAATGCAGCTTTCTGCATTTTTGGTATTTGTTCATCAGTAAATAGTTGAAGAAATTCTTGGGTTTCATCAGTTACTTGTATTTGTCTTTCTATTATCTGATAGACTCGTTTAGACTTAAAAGTCCATGCACTTAAATCAGCATAAATATCAGTAAAAGGCTTCTTTTCCAGTCTAAATCGTGCTTTAGGTATTTCATTAAACAATCTACCTGATGAACTAGTATCATCATCCTTTGGTTCATAAACAAGTCTACGTTCATAAGCAGTATCAATATTAAGTTGCTCGAGACTTACTGTATCAGCGGGAGGCAGAGGATTCGTCTGTGGCTCTTCACGGTGTGCTTCCATCTTTAACGCTACCAGGTTCTGCAGTAGAATAAAAGCGACGATTTACTTCGCCTATCCTTCGGCTGCTACGTCTGATTCTTTGTGCAGATATTCTGTCTGGCTTACGAGCAGAGAAGATGGAGAGAGACTATGAGATCACTATCGAATGCTTCGTATTTAAGCCTGAATCCCAAGTGCTGATATTGGCAAGACTGAAAACTAAATACTAATAATTTAAGAACGAGTAACTTCAAAGACACAAAAGGCGATGAAGGCTAGAACATAGAATAAAACAAAGAGAAACAAAAACCATTTACACTCATAAGAGAGGCCAGACTGGAAGGCCATATTTCATTATATAACTATTCATGCTACAGTGCTGCTACAGTGCCGTCGTCGCGGCCGTAGGTCGAACTTGACTGTAATTACAAACACAACTCACCCCAATACCACCGGGGAAGGGCGGACGAGAAGGAGGAAAGGATGGAAAGAAAAAGAAAGGGGCGGATGGCCGGGGACGAGGAGGAGACTAAGGGTTTAGCAATTGGCTCTGATACCAATTTAAACCTAATTTGTACCAATATATCATCAATATAAACAATAATCTCTTTATGATATTTATGGAATACAGAATCCATAAATCCTTGGAAAATTGAAGGTGTTGTCTTTATGCCGAAGGGTAAGACCTTCCATTGATACAGACCTTGAGGAACGCTGAAAGCCGTTTTGTACCTGTCAGTTGAATGAATACTTGATGAATTTTTCTTCAATAGTGAGGGGCTTATTAAAAGTTGTTGCACCCAGTTTTTGAAGTTTTATATTAACTCTTGCAATGCCTTTACTAGATGCTCGCATATTGCTATCTATATTGCTATCCATAACATAAGATTCCCTTAATGTTTGAGGGTTCTTGTCTAAACAATAACCTAAGTTGATGATGAGGGCTACACCACCCGAAACCCATACAAAACACAACAATAGATACCAACACAGAAGATGCAAGATAAAAAATAACCCACTTTCAATTTTTTTTAGAAAATGAAATTATAGATTCAGAACTTACAATGCTACAACCTCATGGGCTTGATTCATTACAACAAAATCAACTTTGAAAGAAAATCTATTATTCAAAGCCACAATCTGCACTAATGGAGCCACCTTCTACAACCACATTTAACCTTTTTATTTTACCCAATAACTTCCCTATAATGTTCTAGAAAGTGTAACTTTCCCTTTTGTTTTGGTGCCAAAAGTCTCACCATTTGATTTCTTACTTAGGAAGAAGTGGTGCAACTTCTCAGGGCCATAACTTTTGATCCGATCGTTAGATTTTCATTTGTAATATATCGTTGGAAAGCTTGTGTAGAGATCTACAACTATCTTTCACCAAATTTGAAAGATCAAAGATTTTGCACCCTGTTTCAGGGCTCCGAAGGTCCTTAATTTTTAGTTTTAAACTTCATTGGAGAGCTTCCTCAAGATGAAAATTTAATATCTTCCAAATGGTACAAAATTTTGAGATGGTTGTTTCACCAAAAATCTTATTCTCCAATTTCACTCCTTGGGGTAAATTTTCATGTCCATACAACCTGAGTAGGTTGAATTACTAAAAATAGCAGGTGACTATTTTTGGTTGTTTCAAACTTCTAACTATCCCAAAGACTACATGAGTCTCCATGGGCCCCAAACAACTAAGGAAACTACAAACAAATGAAAATACAATATTTTTGGGTGATGCAAGATTGCCCTTACACCACTAGATGCTCTTGCATCAGTTGAAAAAATGCTCCACAATATAAATCAAGATGGATAGGTTCATTTGGCCTCACATGGGGAGGCACTTATTGTTATCACAAACCTATTATTGACATCAAGAACATTCTCATTGACCCATTTCTTAATAGTAGTCAACTCATGGATTACAAATTTTGATCCACCATTTCTCTATACGGTAGTCTAAAAAATCTCATAAACTTGTCCCATGAGTCTATGCTACTATCTAGAAGACTTTTGTATCATTATTTTGCACCCCCTTTTAGTGACTGCATGAAGAGTTTCATCATGACATTCTCATCCTTTATTTCATATTTATCTGTCACATTGATGAAATGACTTAATTGGTCCTCATTAGTGACAACATTATTACCTTGGAATTTAAGCACTTTTCCTCTAATCTCATTTGGAATGGGATTAGGATAACCAAAAAATACCATTAAATTCTAGTTTTCTACATCTAGATCCAATCCTAATGGTTGTCTTGCTAGAGAAAATTTGAGTCTATCCTCTAGGGTTGTGTTGGAAAAACAAGGACACACAACTAAGAGTGGGGCGGGGTTGAATTAGTTGTAACATAAAATAAAACTTTCCTTCTTAACCTTAACTTAATCTCAGATTTGATGAATAAGCAAATAACCATAAACAATCAACACATCAGAGAGACAAATAACACAGATTTTTTTGCGTGGAAACCCTATTAGGGAAAAGCCATGGTGGATGTTAGTCCACAAGATTATACTCTGCTAGAAGTATAAAATAAATAATAAGGGGAATGCACATGCATTCAGGCACATTTCCTAGAGCTCACTATTCAATTACAAAAGAGAACTCAATTTCCAACAATAGGGTTTGGATTAAAACCATCCAAGATTTGTGAATTGAGAAAATAGCTTCGTCACAAGCCTGATTACAGTTCCAATTAAGCTCAACACTTCTTTACACTTCACACATTCTTCTTCACACTTTGCTCAAAAACCAAATGATATTCACTTTTACACACATAGGAGCACACAAAGCACACATTCCACTGATCACATAAACACTTATATATATGCTATAGGAGATTTCATCACCACCTCGTCGACTAGAGAAAAAATAAAAAATATTTGTAGTGTCCGCCCATAATTACTAATAAAATTTTAATACGAATCCACCAAGGTTGGCCACAACATAGTGGAGACCCAAATTAATATCTCCAAAACAAATTTTTTTTAATTAATTGCACCTCGAAGATCCACACACGCTACCACCAACATGTCGGCCAGAAACAAGAGAAATCGAACATGCGCACAAAGATTTTCAACCATGAACTCTCCAAATAATGTGGAAACACCACAAAGATAGAGAATGATCTAGAGACACCATAAAACACCAAGAAACAACAAAGAAGCATCCACAAAAACTAAGAGAACAAGAATTACACAAACTTCATTCAGGAACATTGACAGAGACCAACAACATACTGTCAGTCCATAACATACTCAAAACTTCACGTGGACCTTTGAAAATTTTGGTAGATGATCTAGAGGCATTCAACAGGAAACCCTTAAATCCACATCAACTAATCTTTAATGTACAAAACAAAACACCTTCTTGACTTGCACAGTTCCACTGGGAACCATAAATACTTTCTTTTACAATTTTCTCAATATCCTCGACATATACAGTCTTCAATGCACCAAATGCTAATAGTGTTGACATCAATGACAACCATATATCAACAACCATATCCACAACATCCAACAATATCCCCCTTTGGCATTTATGGCAACACAAGATGTGAAAAAGAATACCATCAATCCAACACGCTGACTTCTTTTGTACTTCTCACAAGAATTTTTCACAATACACTTCTCCCCCTTTGACATCAATGGAAAAGGTAACCATGACCTTTCCATGCACATGATCTAAACCACATATCCACACATCTGAATACTCCCCCTAAGTAGCATCCATGAAAAATCAATCCAGATCAGAATATAGTAATGAAGCTTTTAGATTGATGCAAATAAATGCATCTTTTAGTTCTTATCAGGAGGGGTGATTACCCCTTGCATTCCTCTGAGATACTCAAAATTATCCTTCGGAAAATGATTAGTAAATATATCTACAATCTGTTCTTTGGTAGGCACATATTCCAATCTGACTTCTTTCTCATTCACTTTCTCCCTCAAGAAATAAAACTTAATTGAAATATGCTTAGTCTTAGAGTGTAGTACTGGATTCCTTGAGATGTTTATTGCACTTGAATTGTCACAGTATACAACAATAGGCTCTTTGTATATTACTCTGATATCTCTCAACATCTATTTCATCCATATCACTTGAGTATAATTATTTGCAGTAACAATGTATTCTACTTCAACAGTGGATAGAGAGATTGAGTTCTGCTTTTTGCTCAACCAAGATATCAACTTCTTTCCTAGGAAGAAAGCACCTCCACTAGTACTTTTCCTATCATCTACATCACCAACCCAATCCGCATCAGTATATGCACATAGAGTAACATCATCATCCTTTGGATACCAAAGTCCAAAGTCAACTGTTCCTTTCAGATATTTGAAGATTCTCTTAACAACAGTCACATGCAATTCTTTTTGATCAACTTAAATATAGCAACCATACATACAAAATTCATAATGTCTGGTCTAATCTATGTCAAGTAGAGAAATCTACCAATCATTTATCTGCACCAAGTTTGATTTTCCTTTGGAGAATCATCATTCTGTGATAGCTTACATCCGATTACCATGGGATTACCAACAGGTTTGGAGTCATTCATTCCAAACTTCTTTAGTAGCTCTTTCACATATTTGGACTAAGATATGAAAATCCCTTGGTCCAATTGTGTAACTTGTAATCCTAGAAAGAACTTTATTTCACCAATCATGCTCATCTCAAATTCACTCTTCATTTCATCAGCAAACTTCATACATAGATTATCATCTCCTCCAAAAATAATATCATCAACAAAAACTTCTATAATCAATTCCTTATCATGATCTAACTTGAAGTATAGGTTGCTATCAACAGTACCTTTTGTGAATCCAAGCTTTAGTAGATATTTGTATAATCTAGCGTACCATGCTCTAGGGGCTTGCTTAAGTCCATACAGAGCTTTCATCAATCTGAAAACTGTATCTCCCTTGTCTATTAGTTGGAATCCATTTGGTTGTTCAATGTATACTTCTTCTAGTTCTCCATTCAAAAATGTAGACTTCACATCCATTTGATAGACTTTATAGTTCTTATGTGCAACATAAGAAAGAAATAATCTCATAGCTTCAATTCTAGCTACAGGGGCAAAGGTTTCTTCAAAATCAATACCTTCCATTTGAGAATAGCCTTTACATACCAGTCTTGCTTTATTCTGAACCACTTCATCTTCTTCATTTAGCTTGTTTCTGAATACCCATTTGGTACCAATCACATTTTTGTCTTGGGGCCTAGGAACCAATAGCCATGTGTCATTCTTTTCAATCTGTGTCAGCTTTTCCTTCATAGCTTCCAACCAGTGTTCATCTTGACAAGCTTCAGTGACACTCTTAGGTTCAATGTTGGATATCAGACAATATTCTTCTCCAATTTTTCTTCTAGTTTGTACTCCTTTACTCTTATCTCTTATGATTTGACTTTCAAAATGATTCAACTTTACATACCTTGAAGTTTTGGGACTTACTTGGATTTCTGATTCTTCAAATCTCTCTTCTACACTTCCATTTTTCCGTGCCTTTGTACTTGTCTGAGCTTCGTGACTGACTTGATTTACCGAAAAAAATTGAGGTTGTTTCATTGGAACATATGGAATAATTTGAAGTAGATTCGGTGGCTGAGTTCTTTTCACTTGACTTGTGTTGTCTTCATCTAAATCATAGGTACATTGTCTGGTTGACTTGATAGAGTCCTCATTAACTTTGACACTTGCACTTTCAACCATCTTTCTCAGTCTTTTATTATAGCACCGGTATGCCTTGCTCTTAGTAGAGTAACCTAGGAAAATACCTTCATCGCTTCTAGCATCAAATTTTCCTATATCATCATCTCTCTCAAGATATAACACTTACTTCCAAAGATCTTGAAATAATTAACAGTAGGATTGTGATCAAACCATAACTCATAAGGGGTCTTAACATAATTGCCATTCACAATTACTCAGTTCAAGGTATACACATCAGTACTTACCGCTTCACTCCAGTACATCTGATACATGTTTCCTTCCATCATCATGGTTCTGGCAGCATCCAGAATTGTTCTATTCTTTCTCTCTCAAACTCCATTTTGTTGAGGGGTTCGGGGAGCAGATAGTTGTCTTTTAATTCCATGTTCTTCACAATAAGAATTGAATTCTTTAGAAATGAACTCACCATCTCTGTCAGATCTTAGGCACTTGATTTTCAAACCTTTCTCATTTTCTACCATAGCCTTGAAGCATTTGAATTTCTCTAGAGCTTCACATTTTTCTCTCAAAAAGGAAACCCAAATAATTCTAGAGTAATCATCAATAACCAACATGAAATACCTTTCTCCATGAATGCTTTTGATTCTTGAAGGACCACAAAGGTTAGTATGTAGCAATTCCAGCAGATTATTTGAATGAAAATGTTTTCTCTGGAAAGAGATTCTAGTCTGTTTACCCATTTGAAATTCCTTATAGATTACATTAGCAGGCTTTACTAATCTAGGCATATCTCTTACTGCTTGAGTAGAACTTATCTTGATAATGTTGTAAAAATTTACATTACACAATCTCCTATGCCACAACCAACTTTTATCTATTTGAGCAATCAAACAACTTCCACTAGTAGTATTCAAATGAAAAATGTTACCTTGTGTTTGTTTTCCTGTTGCAATCAAGTTTATGAAACTTCCACGTATCTCACATCTTCTGTCTTTGAATTGTAGATCATATCCCTTGTGAACCATCTATTCAACACTCAACAAATTTTCCTTTAGACCTTCAACATAGAGGACATCATCAGTGTTGTCCTTACCACCAAGGCAAATGGATCCTCTGCCACGAATCACACCAACATTGTTATCTCCGAATCTTACAACTCCACCATCATACTGTTCCAGACTCACAAATTTTCTTTTGTCACTAGTCATATGATGTGAGCATCCACTGTCAATGACCCACTCATCTTTTTCTTCAACTTGAGCTACAAGATCTTTTTCATCTCTAGTAGATTTAGTAGCCACAAGATTATTTTCAATGGTAGTTGTTGATGCCAAAATTTGACAAGGTGACCATGTCTTATGGGAAACTTAGTTTATGGGGGACCTTTTGCGCTAAACTGAGTGACCTTCGGGTTTTTAGAGAAGTTGAATTCTTCTATAATGGGGTTTTGGAAAGGAAAAAGGAAACAAATATAATAAAATAAATTCTAACCTAAGGCGATGTTCCAAGACATAATGATAGGTACAATAAATCATAGATCTAAGGGCCCGATTGGTATTTGTAGTGCTCTAGAAAAGTAGAAACTGAAAATTAAAACATAGACAATCCATTCATTGACATAAAATAACATTGCATACATTCCTACTACCAAGAAGAGTCATTAGACATGATCTAGATCATAAAACTTGCATTCAATATATATAGTTCTCAAATGGAATGTCTAGAAAATAACAACATAGTTTACAGTTTAATCAAATAGCATGAAAGAATAGAAAGGCTGAACAATTGGCACAATCTAAAAGTCTTTTGCGATAAAATAAAATAGTAATAAAGTCCTGGTGTCTTTTCCTAAAACCAATGTTCCTTCAAAATTCCAGACACTTTTCTCACAACAAAGAAAAGTATATATAGCAGAAAACTCCCACCGCTTCGGAGAGCAGCAACATAAAATATTTTGCGATCCCTGGCAATGATGCAGAAATAAGAATATTCCCCAAGCCATTGCAACAAAAAATATTCAAAACTAAGCATCTGGTAATTCCAGGCTCAGGTGTATCTCCTACAAATGATGGCGGTGGTTCCAGAAAGGTTAAACAAACAAGTGTCACCATCCCATGCAAATGATTATGACATGCAGTGGCCAATCAAAGCATTTGGTTTTCCTGATTCATCACCTGAATACGAGATCCATTGAATAGGAACGTGGTAGAATTTTATTGCCCATGTGAACCTTTATCTCTCGCTGCTGAAGACTTGTGCCAAGGCTGCATGTGTTGAGTGGGCAGAGCTCTATCCAAAAGTTGAAGAAACGATCATCGATTGGGTGCAAAAGAGATGCGTGGCAACATTTCACTGCTCGCGGTTGTTATTTCATCCTCTCGCTGAAATATTTGCGAAGAGTAGACACGTAGCAAGAGTGCATCGCAGACAACAATTGTAGGGCCTACAAAATTTCTTTGGGAATGAGATCTTCATGGCACTCGAGCGGAGCCTGATGAGGAAGCAAAAAGGAACAATAAAAAATGGCCCACAACTACGACACATGGAAGTATAGCAGGGATTCCCGAGATGCAAAGGAAGGGAAACCCTCGGGGTGCGTAGAGAAGACCTCGACAAAAGGCCAAGTGGATTTCCTGTGATGCGTGGGCCGATACCTAGAGTAAAATACACTTGAAGGGAGCTTGTTAAATATTTATTCACAGCTTTTGGCGACTACCAGGGGCGTTTCACTTGAGGAACGAAGAACCCAAACTTTCTTTGGTTTATAGACCGGAGTGCCATTTCATCAGCTAACAGAATTAGAGATTGGAAAGAGCCGCTTGCAGAGGCGACCATTCATTCTCAAATAGTCTTACTATGTTACGTAAATTCTCTTGTGCTTCGCTTAGATCAATCATTTCTTTATGAGGCAGTACATCAGGTAAATCGGCCTCTGCTTCACAATGAAACAATAGTTGTGCAAGTGGATGAATAACTCCCTCAATGTTGATTGCAGTGGGAGGATGACAAAAAGCCCTCAAAGTATCCAAATCATTATCCTTCTCTTCAATTCTTTCTACAATTTGCTTAGCCATAGCAATATAGCCATTTTCAAGGAACGAGGATGAAAAACCCATCCTATTCAACTTGGAGAAATTCTCCCACATGTTGTCTATTATCTTGTTCAGAGTAGCTGCGATCACTTTAGTGCACTGGAAGGTAGAGTGGAAATGGATAAACTTGTTTTCCGTCTGGGCAACAACATCCTGATCTTCAATCCTTGCCCTGGTGAGGTCTTCATTAGAGACTGAGTATAGCTCGGTGAGTAGATCTTTTGCTTTCAGAACCTTTTCCAAGATAAACCATGGGAATTGCTCAATCGTATCATGAGCCTCCTAGCTCAACTTTGATGCTTTGGTGATGAATCAAAGGGTGGGATGCAGTGTTAGAAAAAAAGTTTTAATATTTTCCCAGTGAGAAATGTAGAACTGCCTAACCAACGGAATAATATTTGGTTTTGCAGGAGAGAACATGAAAGAGCTTTTAAGAGAAGCAATCTCTATGTATTTTGAGTTAATG
The DNA here is from genome assembly GCA_007258455.2 of Sequoia sempervirens. Classification (NCBI taxonomy): domain Eukaryota; kingdom Viridiplantae; phylum Streptophyta; class Pinopsida; order Cupressales; family Cupressaceae; genus Sequoia; species Sequoia sempervirens. Next base: position 23,740 of record VDFB02364743.1, read on the forward strand.
GGCTCAACCAACTCTTCCCTTTTCCTTTTCTTGAATGCCAGTTGCTCCGCAAAGCTGATCATTTCTTTATTCCAATTTTCCTTGGCTTGGTAGTGATTTTCTAAATGCATGTACAGAGAGGACTTTGTCTCTTGAAGCTCTTGTTCTAATTGAGTTTTTAGGCCCTCAAATTCAACCTATTTTTCTTGTAACTTCTGTTCATATTGAGTTTGTTGGTGCTCCAAAGCCTCATTCTTCTATGCTATTACTTGACTATACTCAAGGCAAAGTTGCTCCAGCTCTTCATTATTTAGCTGCAAATTTTGCTTCGCCTCCTGATTCTTAGTAAACAACTCATTTACCATAGCAGGGTTGATAGTTTGAACCTTCGCAAGCTCACCCTGAAGTCTGTTCTTCTCATTCTCTGCTGCCAGCTCCCTTTCTGTCATATGTGCAACATCCGCGTCTAGGGATTTCTCTTTTTTTCCAAAAAGCTAGCCCTTTCCTTTACTGCTTTAAGTTGCTCATCCTTTTTCTTTAGCTGGTGACCAGTTTTAAGGAAGTCGGAGGTGACCACCCATTGTGTTTCCTCCATAATCTCAACCTTATCCTACAGTCGGGCCACCTTCATGTCAAGCCCTATTGCATATATTTCATAGTCTTCTAGGCGCATCTCCCCCTGTGGCTTGGTTACTCTCGGGTACATGGTTGCAAACTTCAGCTCTTGCCGGGTCTCATCATAAAGAGTTTGCATTTTTGGCTTAGTAGAAGTACTGTCATCCTTTGCCTTGCACTTTTGTCTTCTACTTGTATGTGCTTCCTTTCCGTAGTTAATTTATGCCATGAATTCAGCTAGTGACGAAACTAGTCCACCTGCGAAAGGAGCACCAGAAGGTAGGGCATATGGATAGGTAATTTTGATAGGCTCAGGCATTTTTTTTTTCTGGAGAGTGATAGTTTGCAGGGAGAAGTGGGGCACATTCCAAAGCTTGGTTTGAGAACCAATAGAAGGGCTTGCCACTTGCCATGGCTCAATTGGTGAATCGGAAGAAGGACTCATGGGATGGAATGGTGAAGGAGTTGTCACTGTGGAGTTAACCTATTGTGATAGAAGAGGATCTGTAGCAATAGTGAAAGTAGGGGTGCCTTTAGAGGGAATGCCTTCAGAAAGAGAGGCAAGGAGAGCTTGAGCGACAAAAAATGGTGTAAGGGTTTGTGGAGGAGTAAAGCCGGGCGGAGTGGTCTATGAGAATTGGGAAAAACCTCCCACATGTGTTGGATTAAAAGTGGGAAACAGAGGGCCAGTACTCATGGAAAGGATTTCCACTGAGACAAGGTTAGATACTAAGGATTGAGAAGCAAGAGAAGAAGGAGAGAATTTTAGTTGTTGACCGGTCGATGGCGGCTCCAGAATTGTTAGTGACTCTCCCTTGACTTTAGGCTCCTGGCTAGCTATAAGCACCTATCTTCTAGTGGGTTCTTACGAATCCTCTCTGATAATGGTCTTCGTATGCTACCATTTTGCAGACGGGGCTTCCCCAACTTTGATAGTTACTGCCGATTGCTACTGTAGTACCCTAGCTGCCTTAGCAGCCCAAGTGAGGGTATGCGAATCCCTCGATACATTAAACTACACATTCATAGCTACATAGGCGGACTATCCAGAGCTTTTCTCCTTCAGCGCGGAGGATGTAGAAGTCATCGCTTCCTCTTCCTATTCTTCATAATCATCTTCCAGGTCATCGCTCTTATTGATGCTAGAGTCTGGGCTGGGATGGTCTTCATCCCACCATTTTTCAAATTCCTTGTCCTCCTTCAAGCTCTCATAAGGGGTATCCAATTGCCCTGTTTCTTGGCCATACTTCCAGAAAGCTTCTATCTTCTCATCATTCCATTCCTCATCCTTCTGCAACTTGTTGTACGTGACGTGTTCCATCTGGAAATTATCTTTTTCCACCACCACAACAAAGTAGAACTTGTGCCATGGCTCTCTATTATCTTGTGTGGGAATACATGTTAATTCAACAAAATCTTCATCTTTGTCTGCTCGCGGGCTATGTCACTTTTCCCAATAAGATCGAGGAACATGAGTAACCTTCATGTGCAGCTCTGATAGGTCATTGGAAGGGTTGTAATCCCATTTGTCACATACCAAAACCAACCCTAAATGAGCTAGTTTATCCTATAATAACTGATCCGATTGCTTCTTTACCAGAGTCACCATTTTGAAATTCTTTGGACAAGTGAAGAATCCTTTTCTCTTAACACATGGTCTACTATAGAAGGTATAATCAATGATACATGATTGCCTATACATTTCAAGTGCGAGCACCTTATCTGTGATGCAGGCTGGGAGAAGGAAGGGTGGACCGGTGAAGCCCTGCATTTGGAGAATTGTGAAATCTGCTCCTAAGAACTAGTCACAAGCGGGAGTGAAACTCTGCATATATCTGGTCTGATCCTTGTTGAGCCAGACTGTGTCACCTCCTTCTTGTAAATATTGCAAGACCAGAGTTACAAAATAATCTGAAAATGCATAATAATTATATGACATGGAAAGAAAGGGTGTCCATGTGGATATTGGCTTCCTCTTCTTCTTTTCATCAAAAAATGATAATTCAAAATACCTGCCAAAGAAATCAAGGTTTTGATGTAGGAACATATGAACCAGGAAGGAGAGAAATATAAAATTTCCCTCTAACGAGTAATTTTTCATTTGCAGTATCATTTCCTCCACCAGGAACTCAGTGAAATCATACTAGAAGGTATCATGCTGTTTGCGGAATTGGAAAGCCGACCCTAGTTGAAAGGTTTCCAACATCTCATCGGAGTCTCAACCATACACAAAAGCTAGCATTGACATGGCATCCTACATGTCCTCATGAAATGAACCACACGGAAACAAGATACTTGGCAGCTTAGCTCCTGGGATTCCTTTCTTGCCAATCTCCTCTATCAGGAAATATGAGCCCTTTTTCATCGCCTTCCACATTTTTTCTCCTTTACCAGGGAAGAAGGACTCAATTTTCTCCCTTCTTTTACTTGGGTCTAGGATACATAGCATATTCCAAATGGCTTGTGGGCTGATGATAACTCTTAAGTTTCGATCCTTGATGCAACAGGTGCTAGGGTTATAACGCTGAATGGCGACATCAACTATCTCCGGGCAGTAATGTACCAGTGGGACCATTTATTGTGGAATACCATTGTACCAAACCTTCCTTGCTATCAATGTGTCCTCCTTAAGTGACTTCACCCTTGCATAGGCTGCTTCTCTTAAGGATTTATGGTTTTTTGTGAGTCGTGGGTCATAAATATTATCCCATTTCTCCTCAACCTTTTTTTGGTTTCTGCAATCTTTGGGCCTATTTAGCTCTATCATATTTTCCCTCTTCGGCTTGCTTGGTATACCAGGTGTAGCATATGCTAAATCTTCATAGATATACACATCTTCTGACAATTGTATGGTTGTAAAAATATCCTAGCCAATCTCCTCCTGCATTTGCTGTGATGAACTCTCTGACATTTTTCTTTAGATGAAAACTTCTGTAGGTTTTGAACTCTTTGTAAATTTTATTCAGCTCTGGATATGCTAAAAAATTCTCTACACTTTAAGCCTTGGCGTATTTGAAAAGACTTTAAACATTAAAATTTTTCATGAAATATTTAGCTATCTTTTCTCAAGGTGGTAAAGTAAAGTGTGCTTTTTGCATTTAATTCAACATGTATCGTTAAATCCTCGGCTTGTGCAAAATGAATTACTTTCCATTTCGAGATGGAAAGAATTCATTATTGCATTTGGCAACTGTGTGATATGCTATGATTTCCTTGAAACTTGAGCTGACAATTTTCCTTCTAACCTTGCGTAAGTATGTGTTGGCAATTAATATCTTGGATGAAATGATTAAGCCAAAGAAAAATGATCACGACCTGAAAAAGTAATGGATCTTGCCTTGGGCTTTGCGAAACACCTATGAGATGACACAATAGCCTATGACCGTGCAACTTACTGCCGATGAGTGCGACCATTTTAAAGATAACTAACTAGCTCTTATTAACTTAGGACACATTGATCCGTACTTCTGCAAATGCAATCGGTTAGGAAATGCGAGGAAACAAAGGCACACCTTTCAAGTTGGAACTTGGTTATCATCATGGTTTCTCAAAATGGATTAGCATGATTTTTCTCATTTTTTCTATAACTAGGCCACTAAGTAGTGAGGAAATCACACTTAGCATTTGAGCAGATTTAACAATAGGTCATAGGCGTAGTATTTAACTTTAGTAAGCGAATTTTCTCATAGGCTAGGTGGTAGGAAAGTTTAAGTGTTAGTTAGAAGGTAGAAGCATTGTGTTAGTACCATGGATACTCCCATTAGGTTAACTTATTACAAGTCATAGAAAACTTTTCTAAGAGAGATTTCCACTAGGTGATTGAAGAGAATGACCAAAAATAAACACTCCTTGGTTTTGGTAGCCATAAAATGGGTTCTGGGTAGGGATTGTATAGAGTATGAGGATAAATACTGTGTGAACACTGATATCTACTCGCACTTTTTTGTCAATGTTAGACATTGGTATCCCCAGGCCTCTAATCCTAAAGCTGGTCAAGGAAATTTTTCCAAAAAAGTACCTGAATGGCCTAGGTGAGATTGTTGCTCATGCTACATATGGGGTAGGCTTGCCAACAACCAGTGACCTTCGACGCTACATTGAGGAAGAAGTAGTTGTTATATGGTTGTCATTTCTCAGTGGATTCCACCTTTAGACACACGACGAGCATCGACAGAGGGTTACCTAGGCCTTGCACTTTCTGTTCCACAGCTACAACGTAATACCATTCTACGACGTTGATTGGTACACTGACTTCAGGAACTTTGTGTTCCCTCCGCCAATGGAAGTTGTTCCAAATGATTCTGCTTCTGCTGCTAAAGAACCTGCTGATGAAGACGTGGTAGGCGCTACCATAGAAGAAGCGATAGACGTTGCCATAGATGCGTCAATTGTTGCCTCCCGTGCTCTTGGATAAAATTCCTCCCTATTTCTTTGTTTTCTATTGTTGAATACACCACCTACTTACAATTTTTGTATATAAGCTTGAAAAAGGATATAGATATAGCATATATGAAAGAATAGCTCGTATAATCATATACTTTTTGAATTATGGCTCTCTCAGCCATTTTTGCAATGTAAAAAATGAAAGAATATATATAAATCGACATATATCTTTATAAAATCCATGACTCTCTCTTCCATTCTTCATATCTATTGTATGAGATCTTTTATTAGCATATGTGTTCATTTCCTTTGCACATGGGTGTATTATTTTTAAACTGCAAAGCAATTCCGTTGCTTTACTCTCTGTAATGATGGGTTGTTTCTGCTGAAACATGAACCAATTTCAAAAAAAGACCGGCCAGCACAAAGGGAAAGAAAATAAAAGCATTATTCACATATGTACAAAAATAAAATTTGGCACTTAATGGAACAACTTAAGATGAATCCCATTGACCGAAATTCCCAAGGGTTCCTATTCCATACTTTCTAACTCAAAAGTGTTATGCTCTTTTCACCAAATGATTTTAAAGGGGCCCTCTGATAGGCTATCAAAATTTCCATGCTGACCTGGCTTAGTGGCCCTTTCATCATATTTCAGTACTAAGTCTCTACACTTTAGGCCTTGGTCAGAATCCTTCTTGTCAAACCATCGCTTGACCACTTGTTGGCAATTTTTCATGGCTATTAGAGAATTCTCCCTTTTTTCTTGTACTTCTAATAGTTCGGCAAGCCGAACCTCCATGGTGCCATTTTGTTCTATCTCAAGGGATTTCAACAGTTGAAGTGTTGGAATCTCCATAGATATAGGCAATAGTGCCTCTTTCCCGTATACCAACTCATAAGGTGAAGTCTTAGGGATTTGCTTAGAAGTTATGTGGTTTTCCCAAAGCACTGCTTAGAGGTTTTTATGCCATTCTCTCTGGTGTTCCGAACCAATTATTTTAAGGAGTCAGACTAGGTTCTTGTTCGTTGACTCTGCTAGGTCATTTCCCTGTGGGTAATAATTTGATGATGTCTTAAGGAATATTCCATTTGTTAATGTAAAGTGACATACCTTTGCACCTACAAAAGCTCTGGCATTATCAGAAGTGATAGTCTTCGGAGGATCGAACCTTATCACTAGCTCTTCGAGGAAATCCACTATCTCTGCCTCTGTTGTGTTTTAAAGCATAATGACCTTTGTCCATCTTGTGAAGTAATATGTGGCAGTCAGAATTCACTTGTGCAGGCGCTAGAAGCAAGATTAATCATCTCAATGATGTCCAGGCCCCATTGTGCAAATAGTTTGTCTGCCACTATAGGTTTGAGAGGCATTGCAGAATTCTTCCTTCTGTCTGTAAAGAACTGGCATTTTTTGTAGGATTTTACCAAAGAGTGGGAGTCGTTGAAAAGTGTGGGCCAATAGTAACCCGCGCACATGATTTTGATGGCGGTGGTCTTAGCGGAGAAGTGTCCACCCGTAATGTTGTTGTGGAATGTACCAAGAATTCTCTTTGCTTGCTCTGCAGTAACACATTGTAGGAAGAGACCATTGAAATTACTTTTGAAAAGGACCCCTTCCACTAGCGCTTATCAGCAATTCTGTAGCCGATAGTATCTCCTCTTTGAGGAGGAAAGACCTAGAGGATACTTTCTTGTTCGCATAAACCTCATTCTATCTGTTAGCCAACAACCCTTGGATTCTGGCTCATTTATCAGAACAAGCTCCGGTTGCTCTTCTTCGGCGGGTATCTCTTCGTCCTGTGCCATGTATTCACATAGTTCTCTTCCTCAGAAAATTTTAGTGTGTTTGACCTCAATGTCATATTCAACGATCTTGGTGATCCAATTAGCTCTTTTTTATGTGATTTCTCCCTCCATGATATATTCACGCACATTGGAATGCGTGACATAAACAAACACTTTGCTGCAGGAAATTAGACGGCAGAACTTTTTAAGTCCCTTCACTATTGCAAAGGATTTTCTTTCGACGAAATTATAATTCGTCTCATATTC